>VMDO01003939.1:71604-89804 GCA_007922755.1 Pedetes capensis
TTTCATAGAAACATAGAGACCATGACTAGATAGAAAGGGAAGACCTCCTTCCCTCTCCTCACTTTTGAAAATCTTCTTGGCCTGGTACCAGAGAACTTTCTCTTTAGTTTTATCTCTGTCGTCTTTGTAAAGCATCTTGTAAAAGGTAAATACTCTCAAGGAAAGTATTCATTGATTCAGTTCACAGTATTTTTGTGCATTTATTTGCTCTGTCTTTCATATAATATTTTATTTTACTTTATTTTACTTATTTTATTTTATTTTATTTTATTTATTTTTGCAATACGTAGGGGTTGAACCCAAGTTCTCACGCATGCTTTGCAGGTGCTCTACTATTGGGCTGCACCACCAGCCCATTTTTTACATTTTATTTTCAGACAGGGATTTGCTAAGTTGCACAGGCTGCCTTTGGTCTCAAACTTGCAATCCTCCTACTTCTGCCTCCTGAGTCACTAGGATTACAGGCATGCACCACTGTGCCTGATTTTTCATATAATATTTTGCAAAAACATAAGACATGAATTATTTCAATAGCTGGCATCAAATTAGGGGAAAACTTTATTCATTTGGAAAACTACTTTGGTAAACAGTTTGCTATATGATATACAATCTCAGGCTAGACTTCTTAAATGACAAGAGAACAAAGAGAGATGAACCATTCCAGGGTAAACAATGACCAAGGAATGGCTTTTCAGTATTTACTTGTTGGCCATATGGGTCTGGTATGAAGTCTTTCCGGTCCATTCCCTGAGGACTTTTAAACTCTGCTGCACATGTAAAGGACTGCGTGAGAGTGAGTTTTAAACTCTGGCAAGGGGAAAATGGTACTTTTTCACCTCTGATACATATCCTCATGTACTTGAGAATTCACAACTCTCATCACCACAAATAATAAATAACCCGGATGCTATGGCGTGTGCCTGTGATCCTAGTTATTCCGGGGGCAGTTGCAGAAGGTCTACAAGTTGGAGGCCAGAGGCAGCCTTTGTTAACTTAGTGAGACCCTGACCCAAAATAAAAGAAAAATTTTAAAAGAGGCTTGAGATGCATGACAAACAAAAACAATAAAAGCAAAACAAAAAAAAATCACACCCCCCCCCCAAAAAAAAGCACACTAAGAATTGCACAAAAGCTCACGGCCAAAGGGAAGAGAAAGTATATTCTCCAATACTCAATATTCCTGAGAGAAATTGCTAGGCACTGATGCAGGAGAGCCTTTGTATCAGAATTGAAGATGATTTTCTTGCTATTACCTTTGCAAAATATCTCAGCTTATTTCTGGGTTCCATGATTTTGAGAATTTTCTGCTTTTTTGGATAGTTTAGTATCAAATGCCAGCATTTTACCCATTTGCTTGTACATATCTGAGGCCATAAATCTTTGATGTGGACTATAAGTTTTAAATTGAGTGGAATGGAGGAATTAAAATAATACTTTTGAGTATATGATAGTACAGCAATATAATAATTAATACAGTTGTCCATTAGTGTCTCTGGGGACTTGGTCCCAGGTCCCCTCAAAGATATCAAAATCTAAAGATACTCATGTCTCTTGTATAAAATGGTATAGTATTTGTACATAACCAATACACACCCTTGTATGTACTTTAAATCACCTCTAGATTACTTATAACACCTAATATAATGTACATGCTGTGTAAATAGTTGTTATACTATACTGTTTAGGGAATAAACACAAGAGAATATTTTGCACATATTTAGGACAGGCACAATTTTTTTCCAAATATTTTCAATCCAAGGTTGCATGAATCCAAGGACATCAACTCCTCAGGTATGGAGAGTTGTTTGTGAAGTACAAAAACATGAGATAAAAAATTATATATAATATTAAGGCTCAGAAGAGAAGTGCAGTGAACTATAACAGCAGTTATGTTTTAACTTCATGCTGGTCTATTGTTTCAATAGCATTGTAGTTATTATCGTATCTCCAGATATTGGCATGCTTAAAATAGATAAGATTATATTAATTTTATAATTTGATCCATTTAATATTCACTGTCTTATATTATGAGGCCCTAACTTCTGGGGCTGGTGGCATATTCATAACTAAACTATTTCCCTTACCAAAGAATCTTTCTAAAATTTAGGTGCTAGGTGCCAAATTCTTGATATTTATTATTGTACAAATGGATATCCGTTGGTACTAGCTCATACCCTTTTGTATTATCAATATGAAATAAAGAGAATTTACCTGACTTTGGTAATACTGATTTCTTCATCAATAAACAAAATATGCTTTTAACAAAGCATATAAAATATTTTTAAAGTCAATTAAGTCTTGACTTACCTACCCACTTAAGGATTAGGCTTTCAGAATATGAGTTATATAATTCAGTCTTTTTATTGCCTTCACATAAATAAGTTAGATGGACAACTATTTTACATTCATAGTTGCATTTAATTTTTAGTGAGAGAGATGGCTTGATAATTAGTTCTCTCTTATTCTAGAATGAGAAATTTATCTGTTAGGAAAATGAAAGTCCTTGCAGCTTTGCATATGACAGTTATTAGGATTTTCCATTATGCTGGAATCTATTTCATAAGGAAACATGTACAGTGGTGAGGTAATAACCTTCATAAGTCATTTTGAGATTTCCATTTAATCAGATTCTGGCCATTTCTGCTAACATAGTTCATGGCCAAATCTATACATGCATAAAAATACCTACCTATTCATCATACATTAAGGAGACTTTCTACGTAGCAACAATAAATAACTAAATATATAAATAAATTATAAAAATAATAAAAGATTAAAATTTTAAAAAACATAAAACAAAAAGGACCTTAGTCTATGAAAATTTGGCTTTAAAAGGAGAATATAACTTCTAAATTAATTTAGAAGACAAGACAAAGTGGAGCCCAGTGAAAATCAATGGTTGACTGCAGTTTTAGGAAAACAGTTGATTAGACCCAAAGATGAGTCATATGTTTTTAAATTGCAAATGGAAAATAGAATTTGTCTTTGGGCCCCTTTCTGTCTGTCCACAGTGTCCTCCATCTGTAGCTTTGTCTGTTTTCCACTCTGTTCCCAGGTACCATCCCTCCTTCATCTCTTCTCTGTTGACTCCTCCCACTGCACCCTGGTTGATTGTCTTTTTGCACATGACCATTCATCTTTTCTTCTCAAACACCTTCCAGTCTGATTGTTCATCTCAGTGATGCTTCTTAGGTGTATAGATCCCTAAGCTGATAACCTGACTTTTGTTCTTGGAGAAGATCTAGTGGAACTAGCATAATGCTTGACCTGTAGTATTACTCCGGGAAAATTTATTAAATAAATATGTGTGTGTATTTATAAGTGTCTTTAGTGTGCTTTTAATTCCAGAGTGTGATCACTATGAAGTCCTATCCAGAACTTGTGCCTTAAAACCATGCGTATCATACTGCTTGAACTGCCTCCTAAAGTCCTACTTGGTAGTTCCCTTAATCAATGTGTTATTCATTAATTAATGTTTATGTACTACTATGCTCTGCAGTCATAGCACCTTGGTGTCTGATCCCACTTGATATCAGAAGATAATCAGGGTCAATCTGGTTAGTCTTTGGATGGGAGACCACCTGGGAACACCAGGTACTGTAGGTTTGGGAGAAGGACCTGGCAGCCCACTCCTGAAACAATCTGCAGTTGAAAACCTTATGAATAGCAGAGAAGCACTGACATAATGCTTGGCATGGCACAATGTTGGGGAGTGTTTTGTTCTGTTGTACATAGGGTCACTATGAGAAGGACCTGACTCAGCACTTAACACCACCAACAACAACATGTGTTATTATCTTGTCAGTTACTGGATTTAGAGGACCATCATAGTACTCTAGTAAAACATGGTAGTTTGGACTTTGATATTAGAAGTGGGCATGATGAAAAATTGATTAATTTAAGGGACATTTAGGAAATGAGCCATATAGAATATGATGAGGGATTGTGCATGTGGGGAGGAGAGAGGATCACCAGTGGAGTTTGAGGTGACTTCTACATTTCTAGCATATCAAGTGCTTGGACTGCTGTAGTTTTTGCGAAGAGGATGTAACATGGATGACAGAATGTGTAAAGAAGACCATGACCTTAATCACATAAGTGTCCCTTTCACCACTGCTCCTTTAATAATGCATCAATAACTTACCAACCAGTAACTATTAATCCACACTTTGAGTTTTGGTTGTAGGACAGTCATCCTGCTGACTCCCCAGGATTTGCAAGTGCGGGTTTTTCCTTCTCCCTGACTGAGTCTCTGTTATGTGACTGAAATTCCACACCCATCCTCAATGAGGATGACTTCCTATCTGCCTTTGTTCACTGGCTCCCGCACCTTAGGTCCTGTGTGACCTCCCTGGCTTGCCTGCCATGCACGAGGGCCCCATCTGCCTGCTCCTCCAGTCCTAGCTCACACAGCACGTTTAGCACTTGATAGTATTGCCCCTCCTCTGCACTTTCACAAGTTCATCTACCCACAGTCAGCTACAGTTCAAAAATATCAAGTGGGACATTCCAGAAATAACCAATTCAGGAGTTTTTAGCTATGTACAGTTCTGAGCAGTGTGGTGAAATTTCACACCATCTCATTCATGCTGGGCTGGGATGTGAACCTTCCCATTGTCCAGCCTGTCCATGCCTCGGGTGCTACCTGTAAGAGAGCACCTTTGCAACCATCTCGGTTAGCAGGGCTCATGTTCAGTTAACCTGTATTTTACTTAATAATGGGCCCAAAGACAGGAGTAGAGAGGCAGGTGAGGCCACAGGGCCCAAAACATGAAGGACAGATGAGCTCTGGTACTACATGGCAATGATGCAGGAAAAAATCTGTGTATAGAGGGTTCTGTGCTGTCCTAGGACACAACCCCCATGGATAGCGGGGGTTTACTGTGTATGCCAATCATAACCATGAGAGGAGGGAATGTGTTTATTCGCCTGTTCGCATTCCTATCTCCAGCCTCAGTAGAGTTCCAACACACAGTGAGCCCTTAGTAAGTAGTTTGCTGAATGTTGTCATCCTATGAAGACTCTTGTCAGATATTTTCATCCTGTGTCCTCCAGTCATTGAAAGTCCCTGCTGCCATTCATGATGCAGTCTCACCTGTGACTGGCCACATGGACTTGGCCCTGTGATCTGGGTGCATTTATTTCATGCTGAGCTTTTGCTGATGATGTCCTTGCCAAGGACTCCCCTTCTCCATCCTCCTTGCCCAGTGAGCAATGCAGAACAACCATTCTTAAGTGACAGCTCAGGCATCACTGTGTGCATGAACTTGCTAGGACCATTACAGCCATGGTTGTGACTCCCTTTTCTCTGAATGCTGAGAGAAGATATATAGTTTGCACAATTCAGTATGGACATTATACACAATTCACATGTTGCCAGTATAGTAAATTCATATCTCCACAAAAATGATACTTTTTGAGTGTAAGAATTATACCTTATAGATCTTTTGTATTCACAGCAGCACTGAACATGGTAAGGAAACTTGTGTTTGAGTAATAAGTAATTGGTGATCTAAGTAGGGTAGAGTGGAAGGTGACCTGGGAGTCCTAGCCCCCAATGTGCTAGTATCTCCAGGTGACTTCAAGTACTTGTCTATTGTCTGTTCTTTTAGTGAGAATTTACTCAAAATCATATAGAAGGAATTATGTAAAACTACCTGTTTTGTTATTTCTCTAAAGCATGCTTCTATATTCATAAGTAGCCTGCAGCCATACCACTGTGGTGTCCGATCCCATCAGATCTCGGAAGCTAAGCAGCATCAGGCCTGGTTAGTACTTGGATGGGAGTCCGCCTGGGAATACCAGGTGCTATAGGCTTGGGAGAAGGACCTGGCAACCCACTCCCAAAAAGCAATCAGCCATTTAAAACCCTATGAATAGCAGAGAAGCAACAATGATACCATTTCACCTGTTGTACGTAGGGTTTCTATGAGCTGGACACTAACTTGATGGCACCTAACAACAACAACATAGTTCAAGTGCTAACTCTGAGATTATTTTGAAGTTTGTCTATTTTGATATAATAAATTTTGAAATACTAAGTCTTTTAAATTCCATTATTGAAAACATTTTCTCTGTCTGTTGTGTAGAATGCAGACAGAAACCCTAAGCAAGGTGTTTTCTCTTGAATAGTATGGCAAGTAGTAGAAGACCAATCTCACAAATAACATGAGGATAGCATGAGATGATTCAGTTGAAATTCTTAATGTAATAACTAGCACACAGGCAGCTCTCAATGTATAATTATTGATGGATGAGTAAGATAAATAATAAGATTCTACATGTTTGGGATGTAACATGATAAATTATTTGCCACAACATCATGCAAAGATAAGACTTTCTGCTCTCTTTTTGTTTTCTCTGATCCAAGTACTAACCAGGCCCAACCCTGCTTAGCTTCTGAGATCAGATGAAATTGGGCACATTCAGGATGATATGGCTGTAGACTTTTTTTTCCTTAATGGATTCTTGGTATGGTACCAAGGCTGGCCTTGAACTCCTGGGCTCAAGTGTTCCTCCTGCCTCAGCTTCCTGAACAGCTGGGACTATAAGTGCATACCACCATACCTGGCTTAACACTTTCTGTTCCTTTTTTTTTTTTTTCCTGGTACTGGTGGTTGAGCCCAGGGCCTCACACTTACATGCTTTGCAAGTGCTGTACCACTGAGCTGCAACTCCAGCCTTTTTTTTTTTTTTTTTCTTTTTGAGACAGGGTCTCACTAAATTATGCAGACTGCCTCTATTCTCCAACTTGTGATCCTCCTGCCGCTGTCTCCTGAATTGCTGGAATTATAGGAGTGAGCCACCACACCCAGCTACACTTTCTACTCTTAATAGTGGAATAAATTAACTCCATGCTACCTAGCCTGCAGCCATATCACTGTGGAATCCAATGCCATCAGATTTTGGAAGCTGGGCAGGATTGAGCCTGGATAGTACTTGGATGGGAGACTGCCTGGAAATAGCAGGTGCTATAGGCTTGGGAGAGGGACCTGGCAATCCACTCCCAAAAAAACAGTCTGTTGTTGGAAACCCTATAAGTAGCAGAGAAGCAGTAACAATATTGTTTGTCTATTGTATATGCGGTTGCTATAAGTCAGACACCGACTCAACGGCCTCTAACAACAGCATGCCATCTAATCTTCTTTCTAAATTGCAAAATACAGTGCTTACATCTTCTTTCTATTTTGGATTCTTTTTTCTTTTTTTAAAAGAATACATGTTTTCTATCAATTTTGCCTCTCCTTGGGAAACAGTTGGTCATCTCTTTGACCCTTGAGAAGCCTAAGCAATTACCTAATGTTTATTTCTATTCAATTTCAATGCAAGCTGCAGGTTGTATAGGCTGATTGGTAGTAAACACTTTAGTTAGCACATGCTGATCGTGCTCTTAAATCTTCACCCACTTGAAAATAACTGATGCAACCTACTGGAAATTAAGGCTATAAATTTTCAGGTTGGGGTTTCAGTGTTCCTGCAATCAATACTTTGCAGATAGTGCTAACAGTTTTTTCTATGAAATATGTTGGCTAGTGGGTGGAAAATCAATGCTGGGAATGAAAAACAGGTGTCAAGTTTGATAGGGACATCATGCATTTGATGTTTGGAGGCCAGAGGGTCCTGTCAACAAACAGCAGTAATTCTGTCAGATGCAATATGCGTGGAATTAATGAAAATGCCAGAAACAAAGCAGTCTGGACAGAAAGCCAGTTCTGGAAAAAATAAAAATTCTCAGGGCAAAACTATCTTCCTCTTACATTCCAAGCAAATGCCTTCCAGAAGGACAATGTGGCAGAGTTAAAACAAAGGCACTTTTGCCACACTGTCTGACAGGAAGAGGAAAGGTAGGCAAAGGCTGAAGGGCCAGCCTTGTGCCCTCTCTCAGTGGGACTCCACCAACTGTCTGGCAGAGGTGCGGTGATGTAGACAGGGGTACTGTGGCTGAATCTGGATCAAACCCACAGTATGTTCGAGGCTAGTGAAGCTTGGCTTTTCCAGGAGTTAGTAAAGAATGACTGAAGCCTGAAGTCATCAAGAAAATGGAAGGTGCTAGGAAAAAATGATCCAAGACACATATATAATATGCAAAACAATTAGCAGAAACAGTGACCACCAAAGCCCTCAGGTAAAGCATGGATCCACAGTTATTCAGGGTTAGGGAACAGTTTGCTGATTCAGTAAGTAAAGGGGAAAATAAAGTATAATATAAAAGAAGGTAGACTAATCTTTCATTGTGTTTTCTTCCTGGAAAATGTAGAAAAATTCACTGAAAATTGATTAAAACTGTTACAAAAGTCCAGGGGAAAACATAGTTACAAAAAAAAAAAAGTATAGAAATCAGTAAATTTGGAGCCACTGCCTTGGTTCAGATTCTGGCTCCACTGCCTATTTGCTGTATGAACCTGGGCAAGTCCCTTAACCTCTGAACTTCAGTTTTCCAGTCTGTATTAATATGGATTATTATGAGGAGGATGGCTGGGGTTTGGCTTAGTTGATAGAGTAGCACTTTGTGGTCTCTCAGGTCCTGGGTTCAATCCCCAGCACTGCAAAAATGGGAGAGGGACATGGCATCCCACTCCTGAAACAATCTTGAAAACAATCAGCCATTGAAAGCCCTATGAGGGTGTCTATGTATTAGACATGATTCAGCGCCACCTAACAACAATATAAGCATGAAATAAATTATTGTATCTAAAGCCTCACAATAGTGCCCACTACATGGTTAGTATGGAGTAGTTATTTTGTTGCTATTTCTAGCTTCCTTATGATCTTTATGTAAAATGTAATTAAGAAAATTTCACTTACAACAGTAAAAAAGTGTATATTACCTTGGACAAAACCCAACAAGGAGTATGACAATAAATGGAGGAAATTTTTATATTTTAAAGATGTCAGTTCTCCCCAAAGTAATCTGTGAATATAAAATAATTTCAGTTAAAGCTTCAATAAGACATGCATTTTTAACCTATTTGGATGTTTCTAACGTTGTAAAACTAATTTTAAAAATTGAAACAAGCATTTAGGAGAGGACAATTTGCTTTCCTATATATTTCAGCGCAGCTGTAGCCCTGTGGAATCTGATCCTGTCAGATGTCGGAAGCTAAGCAGGGTCGGGACTGGTTAGTACCTGGATGGGAGACCGCCTGGGAACACCAGGTGCTGTAGGCTTGGGAGAAGGACCTGGCAACCCCCTCCCAAAAATCAATCTGCCATTGAAAACCCTATGAACAGCAGAGAAGCACTGACATAGTGTTTCCCCTGTTGTACAGAGGGTCACTATGAGTCGGATACCGACTCGACAGCACCTAACAACAACAACTAAATATATTTCAGCATGTTATATCATTAATATAAGAAAAAACAGTTTAGTGAGATTAAAACAGAAAGTACAAACATGAAATTTATAAAAGTAGCATTTCAAATCTAGGTGAACAAAATGAGTTATTTAAAAACAAGTTTTCAGATAGTAGAATTACCATTTAAAAAATATAGTTCGATATTTAACTCCTTAAAATAGCACAAATTTAAGCTAGATTAAGGCTTAACTGAAAAAGGTGGAGGCTTGGCAGAATAACAACAATAAGGAAAGCATAACTAAATATATTTATAGTCCTGGGCAGTGAGGAACATGAGATTCTTCTCAGTATGATATCAAAATAAAAACTGTTAAAGTTTGCTACATTTGACTGCGTATTTTTAGGTCTGTTCATACAATAATCATAAAAAAGAGAGACAGATGACAATATAGAGAAAATATTGAAACTTGAAGTAAACAGATAACGTCTTCACTATATTATATAGTCTCACAATCAATAAGGAAAAATGAATACTATAAATGAGTGAAGCATTGCAATAGACAATTTATGATAACAATATATTAACATACTCAACATTTAAATCCTTAAATATATTTCAAGAGTCCGTACCAGTTCTAAATAGAAAAAATATAGATCCCAACAATACAATGTTTAGCTTATGCCAAACTGACCAGCCTTTGATTTTAATGGTAGTACCAGATCTTTGAATTAATTACATCTGTGAAGACAGTTTTTCCATATTAGCTCACTTTTAGAGGTTCTGGGATGCAGGCATATCAATTTTGGAAAAATATTCACAACTCTTCTATATCCAAAATGAATTCATCCTAACCTTAAAATCCCACAAAGCCTTATTCCATTAAAGTGTTAAATCTAAGATCAAAATCTTATCTAAATATCAGCTCAGACATCCCAAGTTTCATCATCTTAATCATCTGAGTCGGGTATGACTGAGACACTGGGTGTGATGCATCCTGGGGTCTAATCCATGTCTACCTGTAGACCTATGTTACTGAAGCACAAGTAGTCTCCTCAAAAATACAGTGATGGAATAGGCATAGGATAGTCATTCTCACTCAAAAAGGAGAGATTGGAGGGAATAAAGTCCCAAGCAAGTCTGAACACCAGCAGGACAAATTCTGTGAGATTTCTAGGCCTGAGATGACTAGTTCTCCACGGCTTGAATTCTCTACTCTAGGCCCACAGTTCTGCCAGCTGCTGTCTCTGTGTGCACAGCTCTACCCTCTGACCCAGGCCTCCCCCCTAGGGCTGTCCTCCTTGAGTGAAGTTTGGGTTTTCAGCTGAGGAGCACAATCTGCCTCCCCCCCTGCCCCAGTACTAGGGCTGAACCCAGGGCCTCATGAATGCTTTGCAAGTACTCTACACTGGGATGCAGCCCCACCCCATTTTTTACATTTTATTTTAAGACAAGGTGTCACTAAGTTACCCAGGCTGTCTCTGCACTTGAACTTGTGATCCTCTGGCCTCCGCCTCCCAAGTCTCTGGGATTACAGGTGTGCACCACGGTGCCTGGCTGATCAGCCTGTTTTCCACATGTGGAATTCGAGAAGTGTGGCAGTCTTCCTTCATCACGTCCTTTTTCTGTACTCCTTCTGTCCATGCTGGCAGTGTTTTTATTGATTCAACATTTTTAGACAACCTATGGCTCTCTTAGCTGGGATTGAGCCTAGTTGGTAGAGTGCTGCTCTGCAGTCTCTGAGGTCCCGAGTTCTATTCCCAGCACCGCAAAATGGGAGAAGGATGTGGCAACCCACTCCCAAGGCAATCCTGAAACAGTCAGCCATTGAAAACCCTATGAGGGTCGGGTTGCTATGAGTCGGACTTGGCTCGACGGCACCTAACAACAACAACATGGCTCTCTTGTGTATGTCACATGAGCCAGGCCATTAGACAAGAGAGTCCTTTGTGGAATTTCAGTGGATAACCCTGTCTCTGTCACTGGCTTCTGCCAAATGGGTGGACTGGATCCATGGGTCACACATATAATCTCTTCAGCAAAAGGTTGGCCATCCACTCCTTGAGCCTGTCTACAGAGCACCTTTTGTAACAGCCAATAGCCTAACTCAAGCATCCTTTGTAACTTGCATAGGCTGAGAACTGTCCAAATTATCAAGTGCTGGGTCCTTTGGCTTAGCACTTTTTCTTTTTCTTTTTTTTAACCTCAATCTGTTTCTTTTCCTCTTGCAGTTTATTATAAGCAACAAGAAGAAACCAGGCAGTGACTTCCATATTTGGCTTGGGAATCCCAGCTAAATTTCCAATGTATCACTTGCAGATTTTGCTTTGCACACAGTTGTGGAACACAGTTCCCCTAGATTTTCTGTTACCATGACAAAGACTGTCTCTTCTCCAGTTTTGAATAATAGCTTCCTTATTTCCTTCTTTAACATCTGTATTTTTATTAGCAATCTATTCAAAGCAATGTAGGAGGTGTGTGTATGTGTATGTGTGTGTGTGTGTGTATGTATGTATATATGTGTATATATATATACACATATATACATATATACATATGTATGTGTATATATATATATATATATATATATATATATATACATATATATATATATGATCTTATGCTTCAGATACTATTCAGTCCCTGCCCACTACCCAGCGCCGTAGTAAGGTCCACAGTTTTAGGTATTTGTCATAGCAGCATTCTAATTTCTTATGGCTGCTACAATAAATGACCACATACTTAGTGACTTAGAATAACACTTTTGGAGGCTAGCAGTCTAAAATCAGGGTGCTGGCAGGGACACACTCCCTGCAAAAGCTCTAGGGAAAACCCTATTTCCTTGTTCTTGTTGTTGTTGTTAGGTGCTGTCGAGTCGGTATCCAAGTCATAGAGACCCTGTACAACAGGCAAAATACTATTGTCAGTGCTCCTTTGCTGTTCATAGGGTTTTCGATGATGGATTGATTTTTAGGAGTGGGTTGCAGGTCCATCTCCCAAGCCTACAGCACCTGGTGTTCCCAAGTGGTCTCCCATCCAAGTACTAACCAGGCCTGACCCTACTAGCTTCTGAGATCTGATGGTATCAGATGCCACAGGGCTACTGCTTGGGCTTCAGGTATTCCTTGGCTTATAGTTATAGCTACATCACTCCAGTTATGCTGCCCTCCGACCATTGTCTTCTCTTTTGTCTATCACATCTCCTCTGTCAGGACATTTGTCATTGAATTTATGACCCCCACATATTATCAAGGATGATATTTTCATCTAAAGATCCTCATTGTGGTTGTAAGGTGCCCCTGAGTCAGGTCTTACTCCTATCAACCCTATGTACAACATAATGAAACACTCTCCAACACTGTGCCATAGGATTTTCAGTGGCAGATTATTTGGGGGTCATTTTGGGAGTGGGTTTCCAAGTTCTTTTCCCTGTTTTGGGGTGCTGGGGATTGAACCCAGGGCCTCAATGCAGCACAGCACTCTACCAACTGAGCTAAATCCCAGTCCATTTGAAGATCCTTAATTACACCTTAAAAGACCCATTTGACAAATTAGGTCACATCCTCAGGTTCTAGAACATATCTTTTTAGAGGCCACCATTGAATCCAGTGCAGTACATAAGATTATAAAAGACATGCTTTCAGATGTTGTAGAACAGTTTTCTAGAGAACAATTTGGAAATTCATAATAAAATTCTTAAACATCTACCATCATTCCACCTAACACTTCTGTTCCTAGAAATATAACCGAAACATTGAGAAAGAATAATGCATGCCAACAAAGAGAGTTGCAAAGAATATTTGCTATAATAACTTTTATGTTATAAAAATGGTGAATACCCTCATTTCCTACCAATAAGGATTTGGTTAAATAAGTTTTGATATTTGTAATGTGCAATTATTTAAAAGGATATTATTTTAAGTATTTTATGACAGAATATTTTCATTTATAAGTACAAAAGGGTAGACCATAAAATGTTATTAAAATGATTCCAATTTTGTATAACCTGCAGCCATACCACTGTGGTGTCTAATCTCCTCAGATCTCAGAAGCTAAGCAGGGTCAGGCCTGGCTAGTACTTGGATAGGAGACCGCCTGGGAACAACAGATGCTAGAGGCTTGGGAGAAAGACTCGGCAACCCACTCCCTAAAACAATCAGCCATTGAAAATCCTGGGAATAGCAGAGAAGCACTAAATAGTGTTTGGCCTGTTGTAGGTAGGGTTGCTATGAGTTGGGCACTGACTCGATGGTACCTAATAATGATAACAAATTTTATATAGTTATATACAGACACACATATAAAATAACAATAGAGCCTCTACTCCGAAACATTCATTCACTATCTTGGAAGAGTAAGAATTTAGGTAGTTCATATATCTTCTTTTCTTGGTTTATATGTCTGTATTTCAAAATTTTAAGAAATTACTGTTTATTATTTTTGTAACAACATTATGAAGAACAGTATGGAAGTTCCTTAAAACACTACAAATAGAACTACCTTGTGGTCCTGTTACCCACTACAGGTTATATATCCAAGGGAAATGAAATTCAAATATCAAAGAGACACCTGCATACCAATATTCACTATAGCACTATACACAGTATAGTGTATAGTATACACAGCTATAGCACTATACACAGTATAGTGTATAGTATACACAGTAACAACGACATGGAATTAACTGAGATGCTCACAAATGGATGAATGAATAAAGAAAATGTGATGTACGTACTCACCAGAATATTACTCACCAACAAAAAATAATGAAATCTTGTTATTTGTAGTAATGAGAATGGAATCTGAGGACGTTATGTTAAGGGAAATAATCCAGGCACAGAAAGACAAATACTACTTGTTCTCACTCATATGTGGAAGCTAAAAAATTTGATTTAATAGAAGTAGAGAGTGGAATGATGGCCACTAGATAATGGAGGTGGTGAGTGGAGGAGGAATAGACAGCTCTTAGATAATAAGCACCAAAATACAGGTAGGAAGAATTCATTCTAATATTATACAGCATAGTGAAATGAGTATAGTTTTAAAAAAAATTAAAGTTATGGGAAAAATAGTTGTAGGTATATTAAAATAATTAAAGCTTTCTGTCCATTGGGTATTCTTCTGGGAAGAGTTCATGCTTTAGTTTATTCTCTGGTAGCACTCTAAAAGCAATTAGAAGTTCAATTTGGAAATAAAAGTGGGGTTTAGAGATATTGCCTCATGCCCAGTATTAACCCAACTAGAAAAAGGACTACCTGACCGCAGTAGCAAGATTTCTGTCACCTCACTTTTTCACATTCTGTCATGGTTCACCTGCTGGACCGGTGAGCAAAGAAGGCACACAGAAAAGATGTAGAAAGCTGATGTAAGGGTCTGGCCGGTTGAACACGAGGCCAGCCTGGGTTATGTATGGAGTTCTAGGCCAGCCTGGGCTACACAGTAAGACCAAAAAAACAAAACAAAAAACAAAAAAACAAAAAAACAAAAAACAAAACAGTATAATATTAAGAGAGAACAGAAAGAAAAAAGAAGTTCAACTCTAAGATTTCCCTGTCACGAAAAACCACCTGCAGTTCATGCAGAGAAAGTACCTATAAAAGAAGAGTGCTGTGGTGCATGCCTGTCATCCCAGCAACTTTGGAGACTGAGGCAGGAGGATCACAAGTTCAAGGCAGGAGACAGCCTGTGCAAGTTAGTGAGACCCTGTCTCAAAATAAAAATTTCAAAAGGGGCTGGGGTACAGCTCAGTGGTAAAACACTTGCCTTCTGTGTGTGAGATCCTAGGTCTAACTCGCAGAACAAACACCAGAAAAACAACAAACAAACAAGTGAAACAGAATCTTTCAGAGGTGATGGATGTGTTGATTACCTTGATTGCAGTTCACAGATAACTATATATGTCCAAACTTATCAAATTATATATATTAAATATGTGCAGTTTTTAATCTCAGTTATTCTTGAACAGAGCTGTTTATAATAAATAAATAAACAAACAAACAAACAAACAAATAAATAAATAAATAAATAAAGGTCCAAGGTAAATGAGGAAATCAATAAGCCACTTAAAAAGATTTTAGAATTTTGACATATTTATTATACCACTATGTATGTCTTGTTAGGAATCTTTGAGAAAGCATCCAAACCTCAGTAGAAATGAGGTGCCTAATGGAATCAGTACTCCAACTTTTATTGAAGTACAGTAAAAAGAAAGGGAGGGGATGATTTGAGGTTGACTAGCCCTATTTTGAAGTTTGAATCAGCTGGTGGTGTTTAAGTATGAGAAAGGAAGCCCAGTATAGCCTTAACATATGTTGGGATGCCTTAGGAAGGCAGAAAGATAAAAATCTTCTGGTTTTTTTTTTTTAAAGGAAAAATGGTTCATTCAATGAGGCTGTTCTGACACAATAGGAAAAAAGTTCTACCCTTAGATTTTCCCCAAACAGAAACTGGCGCCCTAAGGCAGTGCAGGCTGAGAAATAAGATGGAGAAACCTTCTAGAGAACTTTTAGGGAGATTTAGGCACTGGATAGGGAGTTGTACCGAGTTGGCCTTAATTCTTTTGTTAATGCTGAACAGTGGGAACCAGGGCCTAAGTTGGAGACTTCCTTTTGTACCTAGCTTCTCTGGCTACATAAATAAGTTCTTTGGGGAAGAGGGTTGGCTAAAGTGCAAATGAAAAACATTTGTTCCTGAGTGACTTTATTAATTTGAATACATTACACAATGACTTTTGTGGGCAGAATCTAGAGCATGGGTACTGATCTGCTGGACGCAGATAATTATGCTGTCTCAGAGATGTTAACTGTAGCTGGAGATAAGACCAGTTCCTGCTGAAGGCCTGGAGTGCTTTAGGCACCATCTGACTTTTGCTTATTTCTTCCACTGTTATCTGAGTTCCAGTGACATTGAAGAGCCATGGGAATGCCTGATATGAATGCACAGTTAACGTGTACCTAAATGGTTATGTGCTATCCTGGTTCCAAGGTTGCCATATTTATGACTGAATAATGTGAAGACAGTTCTTCTTATGTCTGAAGTGATGCAACTTAAGAGACAGGAATGCTCCCCTTGCTGGGTGTTTATCAATCCTAGAGCTTGTGCTTAAGAAATATACTCTACTTATGAACTAGGATCTTGAGTTACTGCTTTTATGAAGGATATCATACTTTAAAGAGTGTGAGCCTTTTAGCCAGAAAGGAATAATCTGGATAAAATATAGAACCTCCTTATAAAAATACATACAGTTATATAATGCATCTAGGATAAGGGGGAAAGTCTTATTTTTAGGGCTGTCTTCTCAGAATAAAGACATTTCAAAGTTTGTGTGCTTTGTCTTTTAGTAACTTTGTACCCAATTCACATTTAATACCATCATTAGTTGGAATTACCACATCTCTACTTCATCTACTTAATAGAAAATAAATTTTTCACATCTTTGCTAATTTTCTAGGCTCTCAGAAATGTACTTATGAGGAAAAATATTTCGTGCCTCAGATAATGGCTTCTTTAGATATTTGAAAAGCTCCTCTTTGCTTGTTAGACATGATTTTACTGTTTAATTACTGAGGCAGCAAACTATCACTTTTCTATTGCTGATTCAACATCTTAGGTGTGAGGAGCCTATATTTAGTTAACTGGAATTATTGAAAAATACCCATTTCCCTTGAGGTACTAAACTTATCATTTTGAGAAATGGGTTAAATGTGTATGTGAATAAAACAGTCTGAATTCTCCACCCAGTGTCATAGTTTGACAAATCTTTTAGGTTTTTAATTCTCTGATTAGTTTTTCTCCTTAATCCAATTCACCTTGGTAGAAGTTTTAAACAAGTTGGTGTGTTACTCATTTTTCCATTTCTGGGACAAAAAACCCAAAATGATAAACTTACAGGGATCATGGTCTAGGGTGCTTCAGTGCATGGTCATTTGACCCTGCTGCTTTGGGCCTGCTTCACAGAGCATATGATGGAGCAAAGCTCCTCACCACATGACCATCAGGAAGCAAAGAGAGAGACAGGAAGGAGCCAGGGTCCCCATGTATCCTCCACCGCATACTCCCCATAGCATAGCTTCCTGAAGGTTCCTATCACTGACAACATTGTATTTCATGACAGATCTTGAAATGTATATTTTGATGATGAATGCAACCCCATTTCTCTTTAGTTTATCATTCCCACCATAGTAGACCATATGATTGTCAGACTCAAAATGGCCTATGCCGGTCCATTTTAGCTCACTGATGCCTAGAATGTCAATGTTTATGCGCTCCATTTCTCTTTTAACAATTTCTAATTTTCCTGGATTCATACTATGTACATTCCATGTTCCAATTATTAATGGATGTTTACAGTTGTTTCTCCTCATTTTGAGTCATGCCACATCAGCAAGTTGAGCACCCTGGGGCTTTACTCCATTTCCATCATCACGATAGACTCTACTTGGAGGAGGCAACTCTTCCCCAGTAGTCTTTTGAGTGCCTTCCAACCTGGGGGGGGGGGCTCATTTTCCGGCACTATATCTGACAGTGTCTCTTTGCTATTCATAGGGTTTTCAATGGCTAGTTGTTTCGGGAATGGCTCGCCAGGTCCTACTCCCTAGTCTATCTTAGTCTGGAAGCTCAGCTGAAAACCTGTCCACCATGGGTAGCCTTGCTCATGTCCGAGGTTACAGTGGCAGAGTTCTCAGCCTCATCGCAACACGCAAGCCCCCACAGCGCGGCAAACTGACAGACGTGTGGGGGCTCTGGTGCTTATTTGAGTTTATAAGCTGGGTATATTCTCAGCTTTTTGGTCTGTGTGATTCTCTCTTTAGTCCACCAGCCCAACTCCAACGGGGCTAAGGGCTAGGGATGCGATAGATTTTGTTTCTCCTCTGTAGGGTGGGAAAGGGGGCGTGGAACTGGTGACA
>VMDO01003939.1:89904-133804 GCA_007922755.1 Pedetes capensis
GAAGCTAAGCAGGGTCAGGCCTGGTTAGTACCTGGATGGGAGACCGCCTGGGAACACCAGAAGTTGTAGGCTTGGGAGAAGGACCTGGCAACCCCCTCCCAAAAATCAATCTGCCATTGAAAACCCTATGAACAGTAGAGAAGCACTGACAATAGTGTTTCCTCTGTTGTACAGAGGGTCGATATGAGTCGGATACCGACTCGATGGCACCTAACAACAACAACGACTAGTCAGGTGCGGTGGTGCACGCCTACAATCCCAGCGGCTTGGTGGGGGGGCGGAGGCAGGAGGACCACAAGCCTGAGATCAGCGGCCGTTTATGCAACCCAACAAGCCCATGTCTCAAAAAGTAAAAAATATGGGCTCGGGGCGCAGTGCGGCAGTCCAGCACCTACAAAGCAAGCAGGCGCAAGACCCTGGATTCAAATCTCCATAGAAAAAGAAAAAAAAAAAAAAAAAAGAAGAAGAAGAAAAGAAAAAAACCCTTGTATGTTCTTGCAGATGGAATCTGCACTGTGGATCAGTTCCCACCCAGTTCTACCGGGTGAAGTTGATACCGCAGGAAGCAGTGCTCCCTCCAAAATTCAGGATGGCAGTGTTTTCACACAATCTGCAGGAGCAGTCTGTCTTAGTCTATAGAGATTTTGCCCATTAAGTAGAAAATGGCGGATTGCCCCACAGTGTCCTGGGGGTGGAACACCGCATGACCAAAGAGATGGTTCCACAAAATATTCTGTGTCAGTGATAGAATAATATCCATATGCCTACAAGGAAGACCAGTTAATGTGACTATTATTTAAATTTATGGACCCACCACTAAAGGCACAAATGAAGAAAGGGAAGACTTCTATCAGCTTCTGCAATCTGAAATAGATTAAACATGCAATCAAGACATACTGATAATCACTGGTGACTGGAACACAAAGGTTGGAAACAAAAAAGAAGGCTCAGTAGTTGGAAAATGTGGTCTTGGTGACAGAAACAAAGCTGGAGATCGCATGATAGAATTTTGTCAAACCAATGACCTTTTCATTGCAAATACATTTTTTCAACATCATAAGTGGAGACTATACACATGGACTTTACCAGACGGAACATACAGGAATCAAATTGACTACATATGTGGAAAGAGACGATGGAAAAGCTCTGTACAAAATGTCAAAACAAGACCAGGTGCTGACTGTGGATCAGATCATCAACTTCTCATATGCAAATTCAAACTGAAGCTGAAGAATATTAGAACAAGTATACGAGAGCCCCGGTATGACCTTGAGTATATCCCACCTGAGTTCAGAGACCACCTCAAAAATAGGTTTAATGCATTAGACACAAATGACAGGAGACCAGAAGAGTTGTGGCATGACATAAAAGATATCATTCAAGAAGGAAGCAAAAAGTTCTTAAAAAGACAAGAAAAAAAGAAAAGACCAAATTGCATGTCAAAAGAGACACTGGACCTTTCCCTTGAACATCAAGCAGCTAAAGCAAAAGGAAGACATGATGAAGTTAAGGAACTAAACAGAAGATTTCAGAAGGCAGCTCGAGAAGACAAAAGCAAATATTATAATGACATGTGCAAGGAGCTGGAGGCAGAAAACCAAAAGGGAAGAACATGCTCTGTGATTCTCAAGCTTAAGGAAGTGAAGAAAAAATTCAAGCCTCGAGTGGCAGTAGTGAAAGATTCTACAGGGAAAATAGTAAATGATGGAGGAAACATCAAAAGAAGATGGGAAGAATACACAGAGTCATTATACAAGGAAGAATTGGTAGATGACCAACCATTCCAAAAGGTTGCATATGAAGAGGAACCAATGGTGTTGAAGGACTAAGTGGAAGCTGCCTTGAAAGAACTGGTGAAACACAAGCTCCAGGAATTGATGGGATACCAATAGAGATGTTTCAACAAACAGATGCAGCACTGGAGGTGTTAACATGTTTATGCCAACAGATTTGGAAAACTGCTACTTGGCCAACTGACTGGAAGAGATCCGTATTTGTGCCTATTCCCAAAAGAGGGGATCCAACTGAATGTGCAAACTATCGGACAATATCATTAATATCGCACACCAGCAAAATTGTACTAAAGATCATTCAGAAGCAACTGCAGCAGTATATAGACAGGGAATTACCGGAAAATCAAGTGGGATTCAGAAGAGGGCAGGGAACCAGGGACATCATTGCTGATGTCAGGTGGATATTAGGTGAAAGCAGAGAATATCAGAAAGATGTCTATCTATGTTTTATTGACTACACAAAAGCATTTGATTGTGTGGATCACAACAAATTATGGATAACACTTCGGAAAATGGGAATACCAGAACACCGAATTGTGCGCGTGAGAAATCTGTACATGAACCAGGAGGCAGTTGTTCGAATAGAACAAGGAAACACTGAGTGGTTTAAAGTTGAGAAAGGTGTGCGTCAGGGCTGTATACTTTCACCCTATCTCTTCAATTTATATGCTGAGCAAATAATCCGAGAAGCTGAACTTTATGAGGAAGAACGCGGCATCAAGACTGGAGGAAGACTCATTAACAACCTGCGTTATGCAGATGACACCATTTTGCTTGCTGAAAGTGAAGAGGATTTAAAACATTTACTGATGAAGATCAAAGATCATAGCCTTCGATATGGGTATGGCTAAACATCAACAAAACAAAAATCCTTACGACTGGGTCAGCACGCAACTTCACAATAAATGGAGAAGAGATTGAGGTTGTCCAAGATTTTGCTTGGCTTGGCTCTATAATCAACACCCATGGAAGCAGCAGTCAAGAAATCAAAAGATGCATTGCTCTAGGAAAAGCTGTGGCAAAAGATCTCTTTAGAGTATTGAAAAGCAAAGATGTCACATTGAAGACGAAGGTGCCTCTGACTCATGCCATGGTATTTTCGGTGGCATCATATGGTTGTGAAAGCTGGACATTGAACAAGAGAGACAGAAAAAGAATTGATGCTTTTGAATTGTGGTGCTGGAGATGTCTATTGAATATACTATGGATTGCCAAAAGAACCAACAAATCTGTCCTAGAAGAAATGCAACCAGAGTGCTCCTTGGAAGCAAGAATGGCCAGCTTGCGTCTTACATATTTCGGACATGTAGTCAGGAGAGATCAATCCCTGGAGAAGGACATCATGTTTGGAAGAGTGGCAGGTCAACGCAAACGAGGAAAACCCTCCACCAGATGGATTGACACAGTGTCTGCAACAATAAACATAAATAAGATCGTTT
This sequence comes from Pedetes capensis, assembly GCA_007922755.1. Taxonomy (NCBI): domain Eukaryota; kingdom Metazoa; phylum Chordata; class Mammalia; order Rodentia; family Pedetidae; genus Pedetes; species Pedetes capensis. Next base: position 93,137 of record VMDO01003939.1, read on the forward strand.
GCCTGGCACAGAATCGGCAAGTGTTTCGATCTGCTGTACAGAGGGTTGCTGTGAGTCGGACTCTACTCGATGGCACCTAACAACAACAACAACAACTGAAGGTTCCACCACTACGCAATAGCAACACAGGCTAAGGACCAATCCTGTAACATATGGACCTTTGGGAGATATTCCAGATCCAAGTGGTTTTCTTAAGTTAATTTTGGGGAATTGCTTAAAGGATGGGTATAAATTGAGGGTTGCTATTAGGTGCAGTCAAGTCCCATCCCATGCCTAGACACTCTAACAGAATTAAACGCTTCCCAACACTGTGCTATACAGACGATCTTTTTATGTTTGAGCCCAATATTGCAGTCACTGTGTGTCTTTTCATTTTGAGTTGTTCCACATCATCAAATGAAGGCCCCAAGGGATTCACTCCATTCATGTCATTACAGTCAACTCTACTCAAGGAGGCAACTCTTCCTCAGTGGTTTCTTGAATGCCTTCTACCCTGGGAGACTCATTTTCCGGCACTATAGTTGACTGGGCTTCTCTGCCATTCATAGGGTTTTCAATGTCTGTTTTGGGAGTGGGCTGCAGGGTCCTTCTCCCAAGTCTGTCTTAGTCTGGAACTCAGCTGAAACCTGTCCATTGTGGGTGGCCCTGCTGGTATCTGAGATACTAGTGGCATACCTTTCAGCATCCAGCAGCGTGCAAGCCCCCACAGTGGGGCAGGCTGACAGACACATAGGGGAACCAGGGAGTAGCACTGTTCTAATCTGAGGAAGAGGAGATCTTGGATGGTGATGGAACAGTGGAGAAGCCCACATCCAACAGTTTGGAAGGGTGTTGTAGGTGGGAGCTGCAGTGTTCTCTATCAGCTCTAGCTTGCTGATATTTATCTGTTAATATGTTTGTTCCTTTTCTCCTCCTCCTGTGCCCTCATTGGACCTTGAACCTGGTTCTACTTTTGAAATTCTTAGAATGCATTGGAATTATTTATGCAGAGCTGATGTAATAGATTCTGAGCTCCTTGTCCTTTTCATATTGTTACATGCTTTTGTCCACTGAATGACTGAAGATTTCTCCCCAAACAGGATAGAGAGATGTGGCTGTGACCATTGTCCACTGGATTTTGATATTATTTCCACTGTGTCATAGCCCTGGTATCTTTAGATTCACATCTAAAGTAGATTACATGTTTGGAATTTTAGAACAGAGTTGATTTTTACATTGATCTAGTTTTCTTTGGTTTGAGCAAGAGAAACAGCTGAAAGGATATAAGGAAAAAAGAAGCCTACCTGATTTTTAGAATAGGGTTTTTCTTCCGTTCCTTTTTGAGTTTTTAACAGGTAGCAATATTTTTAATCATATGTTTGACACTGTTAATATTCCAGTAGCCACTTAGTTTCTTGATTTTTATTATGTAAATCTCTGCCTCTACTCCCACCTTTCTACTTTTAATTCTGGGAAACTGAAAAATGATGGAAGTTATACACATAGCCAGAATTAGAACATTTGGTGGGATTAGTTCTAGGAACATGTCACAGGAAAATATATCTTTGATACATCTTGTTATTAATAAATAACTGGAATTACTTCTTTTAGTTTATTTTTTCCAGAATTATACTAGAGAAACCCAAATATATTTTATGATTTTGTGCAACTCAAAAGTAATTACCAAATTCATAATTCTGTAAGTAGCAGATTTTAATTCCTATATTATTAGGATCTACTAGATTTATTGTCTAGAAACCAGCCTTTGAAGTTAATAAAATGTAATTGTCAGTGTTGCAAATACCTGTTATATCTTGTATTTTATTTTGTGTGTATATACACTATGCATGAGGAAATGAATTTCTGGGACCTATTACAGATTACCATATTTCTCTCCTCAATATGATAGTTGTTCAGTTCTATTTTCTTATTTTAAATTAAAGGAGGTTTGGGCCTGGGACACACTCAGTGGTAGAATATGTGTTAAGGATGCAGGAAGCCCTGTATTCATTCTTCAGGTCCACAAAGAAAAATAATAACAATAAGGGACTTAATAATAAGTTAATTAAAGGAAGTTTTATCATAATCTTATTTATTTATTTATCTATTTATTTGAAGTATTAGGGGGCCGAATTCAGGGGCTCATGCATACTTTGCAAGCATTCTGCCACAGAGCTACACCCCCCAACCTCTTTTATATTTTTTTAAATTGAAACTGGGTCTCAGTAAATTACAAAGGCTTCCTCTGGCCTTGAACCTGTGATCCTCCTTCCTCTCCACCTCAGGAGTTGCTGTGATTTCAGGTGTGAGCCACCATGCCCTTATTGATCTTATATTTAATCAAAGTTTGTGTTTTGTTTTGGTTTAGATTGGTTGGTTAGTTGGTTGTTTTGTTGCTTAGTTGGTTGGTTGTTTTGTTGAGACAGGGTCTCAATATGTAGTCCAGGCTGTCCTGGACCTCACTGTCACTTGGGTTGACCTAGAACTCAGCATCTCCTTCTTCAATTTCCCAAGTACTGGGATTATAGGCATGTGCCACCACACTCAACTTATACAAAGTTTTTAATGTAATTCTATAATTTCCCTTTCATAATTAATGTGTAGTTTTGCTTATAAATACATATGTGTACTATTTAGAATACTGCTGATATATAAGTAGTCAGAAAAGGGTATATATTATTTTTAACATGACATTTAAAATGAGGTATTTGTTATATGATTGGATCCATATATTTACAGTTTTATTTATTTGTTAAAATGACAAATAAAAACTGTACATATTTATAGTGTACAATATGATTTTTTGAAATGCATACCCATTGTGGAATGGCTAACCTAAGTAATAATGTATTACTTCACATACTCTCCACTCATCCCCTCAGTACTGGGGGATTTAACCCAGGGCCTCATGAATACTAGGCAAGGGCTCTACCACTAACCTGCACCCCTTGCTCTGTACCACATATTCTGCTATCTACCTATCTATCTATCTATCTATCTATCTATCTATCTATTTATTTATTTATTTATTTTTGTGGTGCTAGGATTAAACCCAGGCTTTGGGCATGCTAGGCAAGTATTGTACCCCTGAAGCCACATCCCCAGTTCTGTACCAAGCATTTCTTGCTGTGCTTATTCTCACCAGAGTAATCTTCATATTCAGAATGATGTCCATGTGTGAGTGATCACCCAGGATCCAGCTAATCCTGCAGCCTGTTTTATGATTAGCTACAACGAACTATAAGGTTGCACTGAGCTAATGGTTTGTGTCTTATTATTAAAGTTATATGGGAATTCAACCAAAAGCCACTTGATCTTAAAGAGACATAAAGATGTAGTTCAGGGTCATTGGTTATGGTAGGACTGGAAGAAGCATAGTCACAAATTTGTTTGAAAACAGTGATAGGTATTTTCATGTGGGGAGGTAGGAAAAGTAGATTTGGTCAAAATCTACACATAAATTTCTTTTCATTAGTTATCTTTTAATCTCAAGTTTTTCACTTTTCACATCTGTATTTTGTTGCTAGATGTCCAAAACAGTTAACTAACACAGAATTGTTTGCTGAGAGAGCCGTTTCTGTTCATTCTGGGCCTGAGTGCACTGAGCCATTCACAGTTTATTCTACTACTTCATCTGAAGATTATCATTCAGTTATCAGTTCCCATATTCCAGAGTTAACCTGCCAAAATTGATTCATTTTACATTTTTTATGCTCAGGCTGATTACACTCACCAGAATCCAACCATTAGGGAAAAAGTATTAGTTCTGCAGTTCAGCCAGGTAGCATTCATTTTTAGCCTAGACCAAAATGACCACATGGTCTCATCACTGATTCAGTAAAAGCTTGTCTCAAACTCTTGATTTAGTAACCTCATCGGTGGTAATGATTTTGAATTAATGCAGTTTGTCAGCAACAATAGAGTGTAGTGATAGCACGAAAGTCCCATTCAATCTTCTTCAGACTGATGTATCAAATGACATATCCCACTTATTTTTGTAGGCATTATAAACAGCATCTGTCTTTTGTTTTCCTGGCAAGGATGGAGCTGGTAAGATCTGTGCAGATTTATATCACTCTTTATCATTTTACCAGCTGATTTTCATGGCAATCTTAAAAGCCTAAACTGCGAAAGTATTGCTTACATGTGGATCATGGATTGGATTCAATAATGCCTTGAAAACCATTTCATTCTTTCAGATCTTTAGGGCTAAATGGACACACACTTGACATGTGATGGGGTTTTGAATTTATTTAGATGCATAATTAAAGGCATGACCTTGAATTAGTCTGCACTGAAATGCACTTTAGGTAACAAAGGAAGAAGAAGAAAGACCACACATATTGTCATTTCTAATATAGTGTGGTTATAGTTCCTGCCTTATGAAATGTGAAGCCCTGTTGTGCATTACATTCATGCAGCATTTAAACTGAGGACTTCCAGTGGAAAGCTTGCCATCATCCTATGATTATGTCCATTTGTGGTTGGAATTCCAAAGCCCTGTAGTAGAACTCTTCAGATTAGGCTGATGAGGAATTGTCAGACCTGCTTACCTTCTCTTGGCTAAGATGTGTACCATGTCACCTGGGGTACAATCAGGGCAAACTGTCACTGACACAGGGTGAAGTGAAAAGTATATGTCTGTAATCTTTTTATCTTTCATTTATCAGCTAGACACATGTTTCCTTCATGCAAAGGAAAGAAAATCACAAGGATCTGTGCTTGTCTCCCTTTAGAACTCTCTAGAATTAGCTTGTCATGAAATGTAAAACTAATGTGCAGTTGTAGAAAGTGCTGCCAGCTTTTTCCTCACTGCTGCCTGATGGCTAAGTAGATTTGGAAATGAAAGGGGTTATTATAAAGTGATTACTGAATAGCTAGGTATGTCATTTTAAACAAGCAGCTAAAATCTCTCTGTTAGACATTCAGTCTGTAGTCTTGTTTTGTATCATTCATATTTAAGACATGATTTTGATTGTGGAGGAGTAATCAAGCAGTAGGGGTAATTTAAGAAGAAAAAAATACACTGGGTGATATTTTCTTTCACTCCTTATTAAAATACATTAGAATTTAAATGAGGCATTCTCTGAAGTGTGTAACTGTTAAGTATGTACCAAATATAAAAGTCTGGTTACTAGTTGGCTTTAGTTCAGAGTGGAAAATCCTGCACTTGACTAAAAACTTATTTATCATCTTTTAAAATTCAAGTAAAACCTATTATAAAATAATATATTGAAAATGGCATATGGTGGAGAATGAGTGGCTTAAAATTATAACTCTTAATATCTTATTACTGTCAGTTCCATGTGAGAGGGCAGAAGCCTTGAGAAACTTTCAAAGAAAAAAACAAAATGAAGTACACTAAGGTAGCTTTGCCATTATTCTCCTTTTCTTTCTGAATGCTTTCTTGGGAATTTTCATCTATGTGTTGAACAATCTTGTAACCTCCCAATTCTCCACCTCTCCCTGTGAGCTTCAGATCTATTGTAAGGGACATGCTGGGTGTCCTGACATGGATGTCAGGATTTCTCTCAAACTGAGCTGAGACGCATCTCATCCAGCCTCTTCTCCCTTTGTTCCCTGTCTTGGCAATAATGCCCTCCGTGTGAGGTGGCTTTTATTGGTCCCTTCGCTATCCTTCAGCCCACTTCCAACCTTATCCAGCCCACTTAATGGACCACATCCTGTGGTTTGTGTTTGTAAGATGTTTCTCATGGTGCCATTTTCCTGGCTCCATTTACCCATTGACAATAGAGTTTCACCCGGAGAACGTCCAGCCTCCCCGCTTTTCCCCAGGCTTTCTCTCTCCAGTCTGTCTCTGCTGCTTGGAGCTGGTGCCCACATCTGCTTCCTAGGCTCACCACGCCTCCTTCTTCCCAGGCTTACCACGCCTCCTTCTTTATGACCAGGACCACTTTCCCCCATTTGTAGGCTTAATCCTGTACTGTTTCTAGGCCTTCTACTGACCTCAGGCAGGAGATATTGGAAGAAATGCTTACCTGGCTTTTGGTTCTATTTTAATCTATTTTACCCCAGTGATTAATAAGCAGGTCCAATCCCAATTTATACCCATACCAAGCAGCAAAATGCTTGCCTATTGCAGTACCTGACCCTCTTTCTTAATCATACACCAAGGTTTGCCCTGAATTCCGTTCTGTGCCTAAGACTTTCCTGGTCCCAGTAGAAATTCCTGATGTTAACCTCATGCCACTGCTGTAGTCTTCTAAACAGATTTGATGTGCAGTCACCTGTATTTTCATTGCTTGGGGCACTGATCCTGGAACATCACCCCTCCCCCATTATCTGATCATACAGTAGGGTCTTTATAATATATGCTTACTATTCTGTGTTGACATTAGAAATGAGGTTTCTGTGTACTAAAATTAATTGTTTTCTTAGCTATGCTATTTAGTTAGCTATCTTTTGGAATTTTTTCACATCCATGTCAAAAGGAATGCTGTTCTTGCTCTCCTGAGATAGCCACAGAGAGGATAAAACATCCTCTCTAGCCCTTCCCTCTTCTGCCATCTACCAAAAATGAACAGAGCTGGACATGGAAGTAGTAAGGACTCGTTTTAATTAGTAATAACTGTAAAATAGGGAATTCTTACAGAGGTCACTGGGCATTTTAAAAGGAGAAAGAGGGAATAAATATTGGAAGAGGGGGTTCAGTAGTATCTGGGAGGTGAAAAGTTACAAAAATTGGTAAGTGTGTGGGGGGGGCTGGTCCTTGTGAAACTCATCTGGGTTTGATATCTGGCACTTTGTGAAGTTAGGATCTTCCTTCCCACAGGGACTGGAAGACTGGATCTCAGTCTCCAATGTTGGCTGTGACCATCAGGAAATTCTCCTGAAGCCTTGAGTCTTCTCAAGCACAAGACTTCAAAAGGGACCAGCCATTGTTGTCCTTGCTTATAATCCCAACGACTCAGGAGGCTGAGGCAGGAGGATCCTGAGTCTGAGGCCAGACACAGACTGCAAAATTTAGTGAGACCTTGTCTCAAAATACAAAATAAAAAAGGGACTGGGCATTTAGCAAAGGGGACATTTAGCTCAGTGGTAGAGAGCATTTGTCTAACATGCACGAGGTCCTTGGTTCAGTCCACTAATACTGCCAAAAATAAAAACAAACAAACAAAATAAAAACTATAAAGGAGGATAGGATCATCTTGGAGATGCAGCCTTAAAGTGTTAGAAAGTAGATCAGTGTTTGTTCAAGGCACTATAGACCAAGGTTGAAGCCCAGTTCAGAAGAGGACTCACAGTAGCCAGGGTAGAGTTTGGTTAAGGATGGAATCTTTGTCAACTCTACATGAAGAGCAGTGCCTCATTGAATTAATGACACTTTAACAACAAATGGAGGGTATTTGATCAACTTCTTGGCACTTCCCTGAAGACACAAATACTCTTTTCTGTAACCATGAATGCCTCGCCTGAGGTGGGGATGGGGAGTGCTCAGATGGCCCACTGAGTGGAAGATATGCATACGTTTCATTCCAGAGTGGATTCACTACACAGCTGCAGTAATCAAGATTGTGGTATGGGCATAGGATAAGCATATAAAACAATGGAATACAATTGAAAGTTTAGAAATAAACCTATATTACATTTATGATTGATTTTCATGAAGAATATCAAGTCCATTTAATGAATAAATAAAAATCTTTTCAAAAAACAATGGAGGAACAAATGGATATCCACATGCTAAAGAATGAAGTTGTGGCCCTACCTCAAACCATATACAAAATTTAACTCGAAATGGATTTGAGATCTAAATATAAGAGCCAAAATACTATGAGAAGAAAACATAGGCATAAATCTTTGTGACCTTGGATTAGGTAATAGTTTTCAGATATGGCATCAAAAGCACAAATAACAAAAATAAAGATAAACTGAATGTGGTATTGTTGTTAGGTGCCATTGAATTGGGTCTGACTCATGGCCACCCTATGTACAACAGAAAGAAATACTACCTGATACTGTGCCATGCCCAGCATTATGTCTGTACTTCTCTACTATTCATAGGGTTTTCAAGGGCTGATTGTTTCGGGAGTGGGTTCCTGGGTCCTTCTCCCATGCTTGTAGCACCTAGTATTACCAGGGGGCCTCCCATCCAAGGACTAACCAAGCCCAACCCTGCTTAGCTTCCGAAATATGATGAGATCAGACGCCAGGGTGGTATGGCTGCAGGCAAATTGAATGCAGTTAAATTAAAAGTGCTTGTGATTCAACTCAAAGAATGGGAGAAATATTTTGTAAATCATACCTCTAGTAAAGGATTGGTATCCAGAATATATAAAGAATCTCTTACAACCCAGTAATAAAAAGACAAAAGATGAACAAAGGAATTGAGTAGACATTTTCCTATAGAAAATATTCAGATGGACATTAAATTCTAGAAAAGATGCTTACCATCATCAGCTGTTAGCAAAATGAAAATCCAAATCATGATGAGATATCCCTTCATACCCACTGGGTATGAAGAGAAAATTACAAACACAGAAAATAACAAATGTTGACAAGGATGTGAAGAAACTGGATCCCTCACACATTGCTGATGGGAATGTAAAATATATTACCACTGTAGAAAACAATTGGACAGTTCTTCAAATGTTTCAATCTAGAGTAAACACATGACCTAATAATTCCACTCCCAGTTTAATACCTAAGAATATACCTAATATGTATGAAAACATATGTCTGTACAAAACTTGCACATGAATGTTCACAGCAGCATTATTCCTAATAGCCAAAACACGGAAACAGCTCACAATTCTCATCATCTGATGAATGGATTAAAAATCGTGTATGGTGTCTAACCAGTGGAATATTACCTGGTAGTCAAAAGGAGTGAAGTTTTGTATGTGCTACAGTATAAATGAACTTTGGGAACATTGTGCTAAGTAAAAGGAAGGCAGTCACAACAGACCACATAGGGTGCAATTACAGTTTTATGAAATGTTCAGAATAGACAAATCTGTAGAGAAAGGAAGCAGATTTGCAGATTTGCCTAAGCCAGGTAATAGTGGGAAATGGGAAGAGGTTGCTAATGGATATGGAGTCTCTTTTTGAGGTGATGGAAATGTTCTATACTTACATTGTGGTGATCATTGCATAACTGTTAATGAACTAAACACTGTTGAATTATATACTCTAAATGAACATATCTCAATTGACCTTCTAAAACTTCAGTTTATGAATACATAGCTGAATATCACTTATCTTGAATCTTTATCTTGCATCTGTTTTCTTTCTTGTATCAATCTTATATCAACACTTTTGTACTAATTTTTCTTAGTTAGAAGGGAGGCAGTTGGAGAAAAGGTGGGATTATTTATCACCACCACCACCCTGGCCCCGAATCTTTGTGAATGTTTGTCCTCTTTGATGTGGTTTCTTCGCTTGAATCTGTTATCTTTGACCCCAAACACCCTTTATTTTCCCTGTTTCTCCTCCCCCACAGGAACATCTGGTTTCAGGGGCCAGGATCTCCTAGCGTCATAGTCAGTCAAGAAGATTTGGTCCAGTCAAGTAAATTCAGTGCCTAGATCTGATCATATTAAATGGCTCTGTACAAAATCTGTATTTCTAGACATCCAGATCAATGCCTTTTTGTGCCTGTGCAGGCTGTACCCTACTATATCCACTCCATAATACACTCTTGCTACAAGGTATTAATAGGTGTGAAAGTATCAGGAAATTCAAACAAGCATCAGAACAAAGAGAAGTCATTTACAATTTTTAGAAAACTAACTTTCTACTAAGAATTAAATTACAGAAAGGATGAAAAAAGCTAAGATTTTTTCACTTTTTATTATATCAATACCTATTAGAATTATTATCTATGGATCCTCATGAAATATTTTGGTTTTCAACATGCTATGAATCATGATTATTTTACACTAAACTGAACACTAGATGGCAAGTGAACATTCCACCATATTTAGATCACCCAATTGCATAGTCTTCAGCCACTTCTAGGTAGCATTCAAGGAAGCATATTTCTTAGTAATGAAAAAAATGTATATGGCAAATAGAAGTTCGTGGTAGCCATTGATAAATAAATGTAATAAACTACTCTTGAAGGGATAGGGTCCAGGTGACAAATGTCCAAGAATGGTAGAGTAAATGGCTATGAATCAGTATATTTTCAATAAATAATGGCTTGATTTCCTGGCTTCCAAGAAAACAATGAGGGGAAAAAAGTCCACCTTGTCATTCCACTTTTTGTTTTACATCAGAAAATTGAACTTTCTCATTTTACCTTAGGGTTAATATTGAAAAGGCTAGAAAGGTAACATTGCAAAGTTTTCTGACTTTGGTGGAAAATGGAGTTGATCCCAAATAAAACCTACTGTTCGGGAAAAACTGACTAATATGGCACCAACTTTTAATAGCAAAATATGGAAATGATTCAGCAGAGAGGTAACTATACTTATAAAAAGGCAAGCTTTTTTAAAAAATATTGTTTGGAAGAGTAGAAGTTATTTGAAGTTAGATTCTGTTTTCTTCTCACCATTTTAAAAGAAAAGAACCTGATTCTTTTCCTCCATGGTCATACCTCTGTCCCCCTGGTGACAGTTCTCAACAGGGTTCTGGCAACACTGTCTTCTGCTAGTGCTGCAGAAGAAAAAGATGGAAAACCTAGGATTCAGGGGCCAATATCTGTATTGTTTGGTGTGGGGTGTCCTTTTTGTGCTAAAGATTGGACTTTGCTTTGACATGAGAACTAATTTATTAATCATATGCTGTTTTAAACTGAGGAAATACTTTTTAGACAAACGATCAATAAAAACATAGAAAAATAATGACAGTATAGCCATCAATCTAGCAGAGTGAGTGTGGTCTTTTGTGAAACAATTTGTCCAGATTTCTAAAGAGAAAACTATATAATCATAAAAGGATTGTAAATACCAACATGGGGGCTCAGAACATGTGAAAATGTTTTAAATCATAATCAACTGCAAAGTATCAACTAGAGAAAATGGGTCCCTTTGGGTAAAAGTAAAATAGTCTTTGACTGGCCCTTCTCCATCACTAATCACATTACTTTGGTAACAAAGAGTGAATAGTGTGGGTCCTCTTTTGCCCTGCGTTAAATATCATTTCCAAACTTCTCAGTCTTTTTGTGGGTATCACAGTTTTATGAGGGTGAGAAAAGGTCAGAACCCATTCCAAACCAATCTTTGACAGTTCTGAGAAACCCTGGGAAAACCATTTTGCCGCCTCCTGTTTTATATAGTTTGAAATAAATACCAAGAAAGTCTTTTACTGCAGACTCCAGTTTATTTCATACAACAGTTTTCTTATAAAGCTCATCTATTACAGTCCATTCCTCCCAGCACAGGGAAACAATTCAAGATTCTAATTTTGAGTAGAGCAGCAGTGTTCCTTCTGTAGCAATGAACTTTACACTTTGGAAATGTCACTGAGGAGTGCAGGCAGAAATGGAACTTTTCCAGAGGATGGTGGAGGCCCTGTGCAACTGGGCAGCTGCTGCAAAGCAGTGTTATCGCCTGAACATAAAATGCTCTCCAAAGGTTTATGTTTGAATGCTTATCCCAAGCTGGTAGCACTATTTTGGGAAGCTGTGAAATCTTTGGGAGGTAGGAATTAGCTGGCAGAAGTAGCCACTGGAGGTGGGCCTGTGAAGGTGATAGCTGGCCATCAGTTCTGGTAGACTCTCTCCTCCTGGTCCTCTGTAATGTGAAGAGCTGTCCTCTGCCAGAGCCCCACCATCAGCTTCTTGGCCATGCCTTCCCCTCCACTATGAACTGATACTGTCTGAAACCATGAGCCAAAAGAAATCTCAGGTATTTTATTTACAGTGACACAAAAGCTAACCAATACAAAGTGGTTAGCAAAATAGTTGTGAGTCACCACAAGAAGCTGGGAAAGATGGGAACCTTTGGGAAAATGCAGTTTAAGTACTTTATGGTGTTAATGAGTAATGAAGTCTGGCAGTATATTCACTTATGTCTGCTTAGCATAAGCTTTGAAATCATTAATTATAAATAGGATCACTAAGAACTATTAATGTGTATAATATATGTATGTATATATGTATTTGCATATGTATCATGTAGAGAGGATATCTTTTAATCATCTAATTTATACATTTTAACAGCATGTGAACACACACACACACTAATTCAAACCCAGCCACTTTACATAGGTGTGCAGGTTGTATGTGGTATAAACATAATGAACCTTAGTACAGTGGCCATTCATACCATAAACCTCATAGCTTTGTGTCTTTGGGGAGGATGTTTTCCAACAGATGACTCCCAACATGGACTCAAAGAAGAGAATTTCTCTTGGGGGACATTCTCTTTCTAATTGGCATAAAGGAACCATGTGGTCTAGCTGTGCCCTTCAACAGTTACCTGTCTGAATGCTTTCTGCCTCCTAATGTGGAAGCCCTAAGTTCTCTTTTGAATCTTGCCATAAGTATTCAAGAGTGAAAGAATGAGATTCCCTTTTGATGTTCTCTCAGCATTTGAGCCAGGCTGCACCCAGACCTGCAGCTCAGTTTTCAGGACCCAAGTTTAGTTCCAGGGATGAGAATGTCACTGGTATGAAGCCTGCTGTGCCTTGCAAGGAAAGGGCTTTTAGTGGTTTCCAAGACAGCACCCCATCCCGTGGCTGTATCCCAGAACACTTAACATCTGCAGCGAAATATGATCTTGCTTCCTTAAGGCTGCCTGGTAGAAACCAGCATGCTTCTCTCATGAGAACCAAAGATGCAAGTTTGCATCAGAGCCAAAACTGTTTTTAGAATAGCCAGGCCTTCCCTTGAATAATCTTTTTTTAAGTTATTATGCAGTAGTTGATATGAACAAAAGAATATATGTAACCCAAGTTGTGCAGTATAATAATCAACTCTGTGGCTTGAAAACAGAATCTGCCCAGGCTCTTTGCATGGACTTCATGTTTTTCTCCATTTTACCCCTCTCCTTCTAAGACACAGGTACTCAGTATCCTGAGTTCTTATGTAAAGCTTTCCTTTGTGTTCCTCTTACTTGATTATTCAAATATTTTCACCACACACACAGACACACACAGACATACACACGCACACGTACACATTAAATAATTCCCTTTTGCATGTTTTTCATTACTGAGTTTATTCATTTTTGCTGTAGTATAACTGCCCGTTGTATGGATATTCGTTTTCTGCTTAGTAGATGTTCGGGTTGTCTTCGTGCTTTTCATTCTTGTTCTTTTGACAGCAATGCTACTAAACATATTTCTGCACATATCTCCTCATACCCACTGGTATGAACTTCTCTGAAAATGTGTTTCTCATATTCTTTCCAGGCAGCATGGGATAGTTTTTGCATTGTGGCCCAGCCATTATATAATATAATTCTCTTGTTTTCACCTAAAGTGGATGCTAATGTTTCTTTTGCTGTTCTCTTTCTTTAAAACAAGTGCCAATAAGCCAGAGTGCCACAGACTGTATTGTGTAAGTGAAAGGGAAGCCCTGGGAGAGTTTTTGCATGTCTAAGACACTTCCAGGGGTGAGAGCCCAACTTTGAGTGGCAGGAACCAGGCTGTTTTCTCATTTTCACTGGTGACAAGAATCCCCTGGGTCGCTTCTTAAAGATGCAAATTTTGGGGCTTCATTAGACATGCAATGTACTTGAATTTCTGGGGATGAGGCCTGGAAAGCTGTATTTTCTAAGAGTTTTCCAGCTTCTTTTTCTCATCAGAGGAGTTGGCATGCAGTATTTTGGAACATACCCCGGATTATAATTGTTGCGTTCCAGGGATGATGCCACTGTCGTCATAGTGGTGGTACTGATGCATGCTCTCCTTAATGATGGACGTGCTTGACACTCCGTGTTAATCTACATCCTGATAACAGTCTGTATTACCAGGCTTCTTAACTTTTGCCAGTCTGATGGGTATAAATTGGAGCTTCACTGTGATCCTAATGTGCGCTTCCTAGATTCCTATTAAGCTTGACCATATTCTCACCTTTATAGTCTCCTTTTTTCTGCTTCTGTGAATTTCCTCTTCTTCACTTTTGCCAGTATTTCTTGTGATTTGTGGATATTCTATGTATAACCTTGATAGCTCTCCTTTGTGAAATTGTTGTGAGTGTCTTTTACTCTGTGGTTTCTATGGTTGCTAGTCAATTGTTTTTCCTTTCCTTTTCTTTTCCAAGGCTAGGATTTTGCCTAGCTTTTCACTTTATGGTACATTCTGAGAAATACAAGTTGTTGATTTTACTATAGTATACATAATCAAGTTCATTGATAGTGGTATTTGTTTCTCAATTAGGAAATATTTCCTTATCTCGAGATTGGAAAAAATAATTCTCCACTGTTTATATAAAAATTTTTAAACTTTCCTCATTAAATTTTCCTCATTTAGACTTTTACTGCAATAGGAAGTAATTTTTTGTGTATGGTATAGAGAAGGGATATACTTCCATTTTCTTCCTATTTGGAGAGTTTTCGTAGCATCATTTGTATTTTTCCCAAGAATGAGAAATGCCACATTTTATTGTATGTCAAGATTTCACTTCTACTGTATATCTGTTCTTTTAGCAATACCATCTTGTTTAATCACTATAGTTTTTAATAATTGCTAAGTGACAGGACAAACTTTCCTACCTCATCCTCCTTGAGGACTGTTAAGAATGTTTGGGGATCTTTATTTACTTATTTATTTACTTATTGTGGTGGGAATCAAACACAGGGACTCTTGCATGGTAGGCAGTTGTTCTGCCATTGAACTGCATCCTCAGGCCTATTTATTTTTGAATCAATTTATCAAATTTCTCAAAACTCTGCATTTCGATTGAAATTGCATTGGTATCATTTGGAGAGACTGACACCTTTACAATACTGAGTCTTCCTACTCAAGAATGCAGTACAGCTCTTCAAACATTTTAATCTTCACAAACACCTTTCAATAAAGTTCTGTACATTTATCTGTTGCCCTCTTGGAAGATTTGTGTCTGAGTAATGACAAGAAATTTAAATTAGTGTTTCAGTTTGCTGCCAATATATAAAAATATAGAATATTTAATTTTTAATCTCGTATTTAGTCACCTTACATTTGCAACTTTTTATAATTTGTAGATCCTGCACAAAGTTTGTTTCTTCCTTTTTCATTCTTATACCTTTTATTTCTGACTGACTAGACCCTCCAGAAAAATGTTGCATACAAAACATGATAGTGTGCATGTTATATCTTTTGAACATTAAAATGATATTTGCTAGTCAAGGTTGTGAAATTTAATTTTTTTCTTAGTTTGCTAAAAGTTTAATTTTTTTGGAATGGATATTTTACAAATGCTCTTCCTGAATCCATTGAAATGATCATGTTTTTCTCAAATTTGTAAATGTGATGAATTATACTACTACATTTTAAAAAATGTCTAATCATTCTAATTAACTTGGTTGTGCAGTATTTCAAATGTAGGAGGCTGGATTTGAATATTTTGTTGAGGATTTTTGTGTCTATACTCAAGAATGAAATACACTGTTAACACATGTATCCTTATTTGGTTATGTATTACCAGTTCAGATATTCTAAGATTACATTATTGAGTGCATAAAAATTTGAAGCTGTTATTCTTAATGAGTTGATGCTTTTATCATTATGTAAGGATTTTCTGTGTCACTTAATGCAATTACTCAGTGTTTCTTTTGGTTAATATTTGCCAGTCATCTTTTGTGCATCTGTTTTCTTCCAACTTTCTATGTACATATGGCTTAAATTTATTCCTTGTGAACAGAAGATAGCAGGATATTGATTTGATATTGACTTCTGAGTGTCTTAACTGACAAAGATTCGTTTATACATGTATTATTATTGATGTAGATGAACTAATATTTACTACCTTTCTATTTTTCCCCTAGTTTATCCTTTTTCTATGCTCCCTCCCGTTCTTTCCTTTATCCCCCAACTTGTAACTGACTGAAGATACTTTGTTCTTTAGGTGTATTACATTATTATTATTCCTTTACTGTAGGGGTGTCACTTTGCTGCTGTCCTTACAGTAGTTAGTCCAGAAAGTCTGCAGTGCATACTTAACCAAGTCTGTACCTGGCATCTTAAACTTCCTTCCCAGTGATGAAAAGGTTTAATCACAGTTGAGCTCTGAGTATTGTCCTTCTTCCTTATATGTTGTTGTTTTTAATGATTTAATTCAGTTATTGTTGTTGTTAGGTGTCGTCAAGTAGGTGTCTGACTTATAGCAACCGTACGTACAACAAGTGAAACACTATTGTCAGTGCCTCTCTGGTATTCATAGGGTTTTCAATGGCGGATTGGTTTTTGGGAGTGGGTTGCCAGTCCTTCTCCCACATCTGCTGTTCCCAACTGGTCTCCCATCCAAGCACTAAGCAGGCCTGACCCTGCTTAGCTTCTGAGATATGACTGGATCAGATGTCACAGTGGTACGGCTGCAGGCTCGGTTTAATTTAGTATTATTGTTAAAATCCTCTCAAGTTACATTATTATTATTTTACAAACACATTTAGGTATTTCTTTGCTCACCATTTCTCCTACCATCTCAGACCTTCCTTCAAATATTTTTCTTCTTGTACTTGATCCTTTTATATTTCATCATATTGGTCATAAACTCACTCAGTTACAAGTCTTTGAAGTCATCTTTATTTCATCTTAATCCTTGGATGATAGTTTTAATAGATATATAATTCTGAGTTGATATGTTTTCTCTCTGCACTGTGAATAGGCAGTATGAGCCACTGTGTTATCCCTGAGACTCTTCTGCTGGTCTAACTGCCAGTGCTTTCTGAGTGTGGTATACTCTTCCTCTCCAGATGCTTCTAAGATCTTCTCTTTGATTTTGGTGTCAGCAGTTTTACTATTATATGTCTAAATGTGGCCATACTTTTGTTGTTTCTTTATTTAATGTTATATGTTTTGTATCTTTTCATTGATGTCTTTTGTGCATTCTGAACATTATGTTACTCCCCTCTGTTCTTACTGTTCTGCATCTAATTGGCGTTCCAATTAGATGCAGCAAACCTCCCGAATTCTGTTTTCCATCTTTCTCACCTATTGTGTTCTTATTTCTATTTCTCTCTGTTGCCCTCTGTACTTTCCCTTTGATCTGTCTTCTCCTTTGGGGGTCCCTAGTCCCTCTGCCAAGGACCAATACTCCTCCTGGCCTGTCAGGAACCAGGCTGCACAGTAGGAGGTGAGCAGGCCAGGGAGCTAAGCTTCATCTGCATTTACACAATAATTGTAATGTGCTTGCATTATCCCTAGGCCGCCACCACCCCTGTCAAGAAGGTTGGGGATTGCTGTACTAGTTCACTAATTCTTTCTTATCTGTGTCAAACCTGTGCATTAACTTATCCAGTGAGGTTGGATTTTATTTCAGCAAGTTGTGCAATTCTTCAAATGATATTACTTGTTTTTAAAATTTGTCTGGCCATTTTCATAGTACCCCACTGTATGCTTGTTTTTGTGATTACATTTCTAAATTTGAAAGTGATGTTCAAATTTTATGTTCTGCCTCTAATAATTTGTTGTTTGTTGTTGTTAGGTTCCATCTGGTCAGGTCCAACTCGTAGTGACTATGTGGACAACAGATAAAACACCCCCTGACACTATGCCATGCCTGGCACTAAATCAGTGCTTCTCTGCTATTCATAGGGTTTTCAGTGGCTCATTGTTTCAGAGTGGATTGCCAGGTTCTTCTCCCTAGTCTGCAGCACCTGGAATTCCCAGGTGGTCTCCCATCTCCATACTAACCAGGCAGACCATGCTTAGTTTCTGAGATCAGGCAGGATTGGATGCTAGGGCGCTAGTCTACAGACTCTAAATGATTTAGGTGATTGAAATCTGTTGTTTCATATTTCTGCTATCTCTTTTACATGGTGGCTTGTTTTATGATGTTTGGGGTGATCTTTACTAATGAGTTTATATTTATTTGGGCTTTATCTCTGCAAACAGGGAGCCAAATTTAAGATCATTTTGTTCATACAAGATTTATGCATGTATCTACTGGGATCCAGGAGGTAGTACTGACTATGGATGCTATAACCACTGATAATTATAGACAATTAGTTTGGAGCCATTGGGTTGTTTCTTTTACCTTGCCCCAGTATGATGCTTAGTTTTCAGACTACAGAGCTGGTACAGGCAACTGCAATTTCAATTTACACTTTCTTTTGTAGGAGAGACTTAGTATTAGGTATACTGGAGGCACTTATGTACTAAAAGAAAGTTGTCTTGTGTTACATGTAGCTTTTTTAATTGATTTTGGTTTTTGCATTCTTGGAGGTTGAACCCAGTACCTTATTCATACTAGGCAAGTGCTCCACCACTGAGACACAACCCAACCCCACCCCTTTTTTTAAAACTTTTTATCTTGAGACAGGGTTTCACGAAGTTACACAGGTTGCCTCTGGCCTTGAACCTGTGATCTTCCTGCCTCAGCTTCCAGAGTCACTGGGATTACAGGTATGCACCATGGCATCCAGGTAGATCTAGCTTTTTTAAAGTGAGAGGGACTTTTAGAGTAAATGATGTAGTATTTTATTGTAATCAGAAATTAGCATAATTACTTTAGAGGTGTATTATCCACCAATTTATTAATTTATCTAATTTCAGCTTTATAACAGAATATTTTATTTGGCTTTCATACAGATGTACATAATATTAATATATAATGAGTGGTTATTGTGAGAGATTTTTAACATAAACACCTATCAGACAGAATTGCTACAGCCAAAGAAAGAAGTTTTGTGTGATATAAATTTCTATTTCAAGGGTTATTTCAAATGTAGCAATTCATAAAATGACTTCCTCTTAAACTTTGCTTATTCACATTGAACTAGAAACACTAATTATTTATGATCAGTCCTCATAATATGGTATTAGCTTGTAGCCTTGAAATACAATATCATTGGAGAAAATTAAACATTTGAACATTGGTTTTCTTTTGAGAACAGTTTTTCATTATCTAGTATACTTGAGGACATGCAAACTCTGCAAACTTTTCATGTTCACCCAACAGAAACTTTACCCAAGAAGACATACATACGACCGTGCTCCTTGTAGCACTGCTTGTAATAGTGAAAAGGTAGACCTGGCCCTCTGTCCCTCAGTAGGGAAAAGGAAAATATTTTTTACATTAATGCAGTTCTATACACCAGTAAAATGATAACTATATATGTATGCTTCAACTTAACTGTATTGAATGAAATCTCAAGCTGCAAAGAAATGGCAGCATTTGTGTAAATTTTTAAGAATCTTAGATATATCCAGTAAAAGTACAAAATATGTCTAGGAATGGTACATAGCAGCACTAGAACAGGAAGCAGAAAGGTGGAAGGAGTTTGTAGCTAATATTTTATTTCTTTAATAAAAAATGACCTGAAGCAAAACACAAAATGCTAACATAAGTAAGTACATAGATGTTTGTTTTATTTTGTACTTTTCAATGAGTTTTAAAAGGTTTATTACTTAAAATTTCAAAAACCTTAAGCACCAAACAAAAAGAGCACTTCATGTTTAAAAGGAAAGCATCTTCCATCGTTGGGAAACTTCTGTCCTTATTTAGTCCCATCAACCAACTCAGGCAGCATAAAATGTGGCAAACATTATTGTCATTGAGTACCTCACCAAGACCCATATTTCATTATTTTGGAAGGTATCAGGAGTCAGTGTTTACCCCCTTTCTTTTGCCAACCTCCATCCATCAAATCCTTTATTAAGATGTAAACCTAAAAAGTCCTTTGAAAAATTTACCCTGAAAGACTTGGTGAACTTATCCTGAAACCAGGCAACTTAGGCAACTAACCCAGGGCCTACAGTATATTCTTTTACCTGGTTTTTTAGGTGTAGGAACTAAGCACCCCATTCATCCATCACTCCTGTTTCAGAGTTCCCTCACCCCTCTGGAGAAGGCCCCCTTGACGCTGTCATGAGAGCTGATGTTTAGAGAGTGTTATGCAGCCTTCAGCCTCTTGCCTGAAAGAATCTGTTCCAACTTGCAGGGTATGAGCTAGTCATTTTGTTATGTAAGGTAATCTTTCACATTCAAATAAAATATGAATAGAGATCCTAGCTTTTAATGTGATCAAAGTTAAAATGATCAAAATAATTGATATGTGGATAGTCCATACCCAGTAACTTGGGCTAGTAGGTTACCTTACTTACCATTACAAATTAGACCAGATTCAAAGCAGCCCTTAGAAAACATGAAGGACATAGTAGGAATGTGTCCATCTTAAACAAGAGGTAAGGAGAATAAGTAATTCCATGTGGCATTTGGCCTTGCTGTACTTTCAGTCATTTCTTATTGAAGACCTTTTTGTCTCTTAAATTAGTACTGTTTTTGAATTTCTGCTTGTTTTCTAGGAAATAAATTCTTCTTTTGTATAGGATCGTATGTTGTTGTTGTTGTTAGGTGCTGTCTTGTGTCTGATTCATAGCGACCGTCATAGGGTTTTCAATGGCAGATTGTTTCAGGATTGCCTTGGGAGTGGTTTGCCACGTCCTTTCTCCCATTTTTGTGGTGCTGGGAATCGAGCTCGGGACCTCAGAGACTGCAGAGCGGTGCTCTACCAACTGAGCTAAATCCCAGCCCTAGGATTGATTGTATGATACACCATATATTCTCAAATCTAATCCACACTCTTTCAATAATTTTAAAGGGCTACAGAATCAGATGCAGAATCACGCAACAGAGGTCTCTTGACCTCGAATCCAATCCATATGCTATTCTAATCTGTATCTGATTTTGTAGTCCTCTAAAACTGTTGAAAGTCTACAGTCATAGCACCCTGGCATCCAATCCTGTCTTATCTCCGAAGCTAAGCAAGATTGGGCCTGGTTAGTCCTTGGATGGGAGACCACCTGGGAATATCCAGTGCTGTAGGCTTGGGAGGTGGACCTGGCAACCCACTCTCAAAACAATCAGCCATAGAAAACCCTATAAATAGCAGAGAAGTATTGACAATAGTGCTGGCTGGCATGGCACAGTGTAGGGTAGTGTTTCATTCTGTTGTATGTAGGATCTGATTTGATGGTACCCAACAACAACAAAAAAACTGTGAAAAAAGTGAGGATTAGATTCAAGAATATATGGCATTTAAGAAAAACAGATAATATTAAAAAAAGAAAAACAGATTATTTTCAAGGGTATTTCCTTTTTGTCATTTAAAATTTTTGTTTTATTTTGTTTTTTGAGGCTGGGTTTTGTTAGGTGGCTCATAATGGCTTCATATTTGCTATGTAGCCCAGACTGGACTTGAACATGTAATCCTCCCACCCCAGGCTCAAATGCTTCAAGGGCATTTCTTGAGTCTACTGACAATACACTGTGGAAAGTTTTAATGCAGCATCTGTGGAAGTTACTCTGGTGGAAGATACTATTCAGATTATTCCATGTAATATTCCATGTAATTCTTCCATGTTTTAATTCATTCAGCTACATCACAGGTATATAGATATCTGTTGCTGCTGTTGTTGTTAGGTGCTGTCGAGTCGGTATCTGACTCATAGCGACCCTCATAGGGTTTTCAATGGCAGATTGTTTCAGGATTGTCTTGGGAGTGGATTGCCAGGTCCTTCTCCCATTTTTGCAGTGCTGGGAATTGAACTCGGGACCTCAGAGAGTGCAGCACAGCACTCTACCAACTGAGCTAAATCCCAGCCTGCTATAGATATCTGTTGTTGTTGTTGTTGTTGTTGTTTGGTGCCGTCGAGTCAGTATCCAACTCATAGCGACCCTCATAGGGTTTTCAATGGCTGACTGTTTTGGGATTGCCTTGGGAGTGGATTGCCAGGCACTTCTTCCGTAGATATCTGTAGGGCAGTCTAAATCAAAGTTGATATATTTCAGAATTTTTAGCTTGACTCACACAGATGATGCTTTTTAAACTCTGGAAAGCATTGACTAATTCAAGAACTATAGCCACATCACTTGAAAAGAGTGTCATGTTCCTGGAATTATTGCTGTTTAGGAATATTCAGTCATTGGATGGGCCAGCGTGATCCTCATTAATCAGATCTTCGATCTGATTTAGCTAAATAGTGAAGAAAGCAAAGTGATTGCTTTATTGTGTTGTCAGCTTAGTTTTGGGGTCCTGTGAGGCAGAAATACAAGAGCTATCGGTGCTCAGGGGCCACCATGCCCTTTGGGTGGTGTTCTCCTTATTGTAATAGACTTTTGTGTGGTTCATGAAGAGCTGGAAAAGAGAAACCTATTAGCAGGAGCATTGGTTGTAATCTATGTTTTTGATTATCAATGGCAGGATCCTAAAATTACACCGAAATATCTCTCACAGGTTCTGAAATTGAGTTTCTGAAAAAGACCGTAGAAGTAATAGGAGGTAAAGTGCAGAGTTCCGGAGAAATGAGCTGTGAATTGAGCCTGCAGTAGAAATCGATCCTATCAGTCAGCCTCTGCCCTCATTCAGAGGAGCAGGACTGATGGAGCAGGAGCGGAGCTGGCTGATTAAATAGGCTGCTGGAGCGCTGGAGGCTAGAACTGGGCTTGCGGGTCCCTGGGGTCAGGACCGCAGCTGTCAGCCTCCTCTGCTGGAAGCCTAGCTGAACAGGCAGGAGGAGCAGGAACTGCAGCATGCCCCAGGCGCCTGCCTGCGGGGAGCATAGGAGCGGCCAGAGCTCCCTGGCTAAATCCCATCTGCAGGACGAACATCCACTCATCCAGAGCCAGCAGGCCCAAAGCAGATCCACTAGCCTCAGGACTCATCTGAAGGCATCTGTCATGAGGCCAGATCCACTGAAGGGGGACATGTCAGTGTGGCCCAAGGGTGGGAGTGTGAAGAGAAATGGCCTTGGTGTCAATTCCCATCCGCAGTAGCAACTTCAGGATTGTGAGGAAAGAGGAGCAAATGCCCTGTAATTTCTGGTCCTATGAAGATAATTTATTACCCTGTTATCTACCTGTCACAGATTTATATTGTGCACACAGAATGGTAGTAATGGAATGCCAAGGAAGCTTTGGGGGCAATATTTGTATTCTACTCCCAGAAATGCAATGTGAGTTGCAATTAGCCTCCTGAAATCACACATTTCTAGTTACGAAGGTGCCACGTGTTTCCTACAGTGTTATATATTTCTACAATGATGCCCTTCAAAGTTTCCAGTGATCATTAGTGTAATTCACTAGAGTAAATGTCCCCGTGAAAGGCTCATTCACAGTAAGCAGCACGTTAATGGAAATGATTCTTCAGAAACTTTGCTAATAAAAGATACTGTAAAATGCTAACTTAAGATGCAGTCCTTATAAATCCATTGCTGGTTCAGACTAAATTTTGCAGACTAGAAGAAGTAAAGGGGGAAAGAAAATATGCTTAGGGTGGATTAAAAGGGTTGTCAGATTTCCTTAGTCATTGGAGTTAACCTACAAGCAGTTACCATTACAAGGGAACATTTCTATCGGTCGATGGCCACACACAGGGTTCTTCTTATGTGTGTTCTTGGAATTATCTTGTTTTGTTTTGTTTTTTGTTTGTTTAGTTGGTTGGTTGGTACTGGGGTTGGACCCAGGACCTCAGGCACGTGCTGTACCACTGAGCTCTACCCTGTGGTGACTTACCTGTTTTTACTAGCCCAACTCACTTGTCTTTGCCTCTTTGCTATGGCAGGAAAAAATGACAATACTCCATCTGAGGTGGACCTCTGTGGTCTGTGTCATGTACTGATTTAAGTTCTCTCCCAAGCTTTTGCCAAGTGGGAGACATCTTTATGAATCAGAATCAAAGTGAGTCATCCCTACACCATATTGATATAATTCATCCCTATTCTTGCTGGTATCGACCCTGTCGTATTGATACTAGCATATTAGTAGGCACAACAGAACCATATACCGTCAGCCTGCAAGGAATATAAGGGGAAATGCAGATGGAGCTATCTCTCCTAGGCCCACTGTAAGTTGAAAAAATCCTAAAAGTCAAAACTGCACTGAATCCACCTAACCTACTGAATATCATACTTAAGCATCACAAGGCACTGTAGAGTGTCGCTTTGTTCCCCATTACAGTGACTAGGCTGACTGGGAGGTGCCATGTGCTGCTGGTGGCCAGCATCAGAAAGGTTGTACTGCATGTGGCTAGCCTGGGAAAAGATCAAACTTTAAAATCTGAAGTACAGTTTCTACTGAATATATAGCAATTTTGTGGCATCATGAAGTTGAAAAAGTGTTAAGCATCATCTTTACTCTGTTGATGCTTCTATAAGGTGTTTTGTTTTGGTTAACCTAGAGCTTGGAGAGGCCAGTGAGTGAGTGCCAGCTTCTTCTCGTGAGAGTTGGACCACATATATCTGCTGTCTCTTATCTGTTAATTGTCATTATGACACTAGGGACTTTGATACTTAGAGATGGTTCTTAGCAATAGGCTTAGCTGTTTTACTTGGCAAATGAATGAAAAGCATAAGACATAATTTTACCATGAAGAAGTCCTAAGAAGTACTAACAAAGATGAAGGGAACATGCATTTCAAGAAAACTTGACCAACAGACAGACAGAACCCTTAATCCTGGTACTTCATTTAAGTGTGTATTTTCTTGGCTAAGGAACACTGAAATGATGTAGACTAATTTATGAGGTAGAAAGTAGTTTTCCATTGAAATTAAGTTAGAACTGCACTGCTTGTTTAAATGAATATCGGAAGTATTTAGTCATTTTATTAGTAAGGAAAATTGATGAAAACCTTAGGAAATGCTTGAGAATAGTCCTTGTGGAGACTTGTGATTAATAGGGAAGAGGGTGAAGAGGTACCTGTTAATCTGTTTATCAGGAATCTGACGTTTATTAAAAGTTTTTATAAACATTCAACTAATGAAGCATTAAATAAATTTAGACATGTCCTTTAAATTGTAAGAAGTCACTAAAATGGAAAAAAGCCTCCAGTATTATTTCTAAATAACTTATTCATAATATTTTCCCTAACAGTAGTAATTTAAATATTAGAAAATTAATTTAGTATAGGGAACATTCCATGAGAATGGCATTCAAAATTCCTTGGGGCGGTTTCTGTCTTGTTCATCATTGGTCCCTAGAATTAGTGTTGGACAGAGTGGCATAAATGACATTATTAACCTCATTTTATGACTTGAGCAGGTAGCTGGCAGATAAATCCTAACTTACTTATACAAAGCAAAACATTATTTCACTTTAAACATTTTCCTGGGTTGGAGGTCATAGGTAAAGGGCTCATTCTGAGTTCTGCCTGTGTCCTAAACAATAGAGAAAACATACACCCAGGATTTAGGCACATGGGGAAATAGGAAATGAACCTCCAGATATGCTTCTAGTTCCCTTGGCACAGGCAGGGTTGCATGGCACAGCTGAGCTGGAGACAGTGGCCCAGACTTTTTCTTCCATGGAATTGGAAGAAGGGAGAGGAATTCTGCCTAGCATTGGTATCTCAAAATGAAAATCATTCTATCCTTACCACATTTTACATTCTTTTGTCATATGTAGGTATCTTTAACATCCTAATTGCCTTTTTCTGTGATCTTATTTAGTTGGTAGAGACTCAGCAGCAGAGATGAAGCAGAATTATGCTTCCTTGCCACATCTGAATCTCAGTGCCATAGTCCAACCTTGACCTGGTCAAGTCATCAAGCCTAACTTGGTCACAATATCTGCATCTATAAATTGGAAATAAAAGCATTTAATCCACAGAATTGTTGCAAAAGAGTGAAAACATATATGTAAAGCAACTCACACATGGTAAATGGTAGCTATTATTTCTTAGCCTGCAGCCCTAGCACTGTGGCATCTGATCCCATCAGATCTCAGAAGCTAAGCAGGGTCGGGTCTGATTAGTACTTGGAAGGGAGACCACCTGGGAACACCAGGTGCTGTAAGCTTGGGAGAAGGACCCAGCAACCCACTCCCCAAAATCAATCCACCATTAAAAACCCTATGAATAGCAGCAAAGCACTGATAATAGTGTTTTGCCTATTGTACATAGGGTCACTATGAGTCGGATACCAACTCGATGGCACCTAGCAACAGCATTATTTCTCAAATTTCCATGTGTATTTTTTCTTACAAGTTGTAGCTCTCTTTACATTTCTTTATATTCGTATATGGTGACAACACTTCAGGAAACCAAATACCCAAATTATCAAATGTGCTATGGGTATACCAAAGCAGAACTAGGTTATGCCTTTCTCAGACTCCTGAACAATAAACTTGGAGCATTGCATAGTACATAATAAGTGCTCAAAAATGTTATGTGTTTAGTCTTATTATATTTCATCATCATTTCATAAATAACATTAAACTTTGTGTATATTTTAGCTTGAACTACTCAAAATGCTTGTTTGCTTGCATATTATTTATATTTCTAAGCTTGAAACTCTGTACTTGGAGCTTAGACTTAGGAAAAATATTAAGACATTGTCAAAAATAAACAAGAAGCACCTTAGCATTGATTGTATGGAGTTCTATGCAAATCAAAACCCCCAAAGGCCAGGAGTTCTGCCTACACACTTATACATCATTAACATTATATTACTTCATGCTGATTTCTCAAGCTTATATACTCTTAGGTTTTCCAATTATATAATTAAAAATTAATTTTTAAAGATACAGCATATGTATCAGTTAGTATGAATATTTGTTTCTCGTACTGGAGACACAGAGAAAAAGAGGCTTGAATAAAGTGGCATCTAATCTTTCCTAATGAAAATTTGAAAGTCTTTAATTCAAGTTTAGTGATTATGAGACCCTGGCTCCTTCTTTGTCTTTTTATTCTTTGAGTACTTTATGATCCATCATGGCTGGATAAATTCCAAACATCATACCTCCAATTCAGCTATTAGATAGGAGGAAGGAACAAAGATGGCAAGCCCCTTCCTTCAAGAACACCTCCCAGAAACTCTTCATATTTCATTTTTTATGCTGTTCATCTGAAATTAGGCTCATGGCACATTCCAATGCAGAAGAGAATGGAAATTTTAGTTTTCATTTTCGGTAGCCTTATTCCTGCTTAAGATTTAGGCATTTTATTATTCAGGCAGAAGAGGAGAGTGGGTATTTGGGATAAGTAGGGATATCTACAATATATGGGCTCCACTGGATCTTTCGTCATTCTTTCCTTATGTTCTTTCTTCTTTTCTTTTTAAAATAGATCCCATGCGTGGCCCAAGAAAACTGGAAGTAGTAGAGGTCAAATCTCGACAAATCACCATCCGTTGGGAGCCATTTGGATACAATGTAACTCGTTGCCATAGTTACAATCTCACTGTGCACTACTGTTACCAAGTTGGAGGACAGGAGCAAGTGCGAGAAGAAGTGAGCTGGGATACGGATAATTCACATCCTCAGCACACAATCACTAACCTGTCCCCATACACCAATGTCAGTGTGAAACTCATCCTCATGAATCCTGAGGGTCGCAAGGAAAGTCAAGAGCTCGTAGTGCAGACCGATGAAGACCGTGAGTACCTGCAAATGATGTCTGTGTGAAACATGGTCTTTCAGAAGCAACTTTTATTTCTTTTAGTTTGAGAGCTTTAAAGGGAAAACAGAAGAAAGGGCTACTTTGTTAAATAAGACAACTGTATGTCTCTTCTATGTATTCTTAAACAAGGATTAAAAGAAGGAATAAAGATGTAGAAATTTATTTTAATTCTTAATTATATAGTATTGCTCTAAATAGTTCTTCTTCAAGTTAGCTTACCATATTGGACTGAAACAATGTTTGTGGTATTAGATTAGTTTCCCAGTTGTGCCAGCAACATTTGTTGGAAAGATTATCTTATCTTTACTGAATTTTCTGGTACCTTTATTACAAATCAATTGATTCAAAATTTAAGGTTTATTTCTGGGCTTTTCAATTATATATTCTGTATATATGTATGTGTGTATGTATATATGTGTGTGTATAAATATATATGCATACATATATATATGTGTGTGTGTATACACACACACACACACACACACATATGTCTGTTATTCTAGCTTTGTCGTAAGTCTTAAAATCAGGACATTTGAGTCCTCTGCAACAACTTTCACAGTACTCAAATCCTATTAATAGGACAGACTTACTGGTACACTAAATTGTGTATAATACAAAGCATACTAAAAACTAAATGTTAATGGATGATGAGAAATAATATTTTTAAAATAGTATTATTTTACTTTGCAGAATATTGGTAAGTAAATTTTCATCTTTCCTTAAGTCTGTCAGACTTCTTTGCAAACTTATAAGGTGTTGCCTATTTTAGGTTTTGAAAAGATAGCATTATCCAGGTATCAAGGCACATGCCTGTATTCCCAGTGAGTTAAGAGGCTGAGGCAGGAGGATCACAAATTTGAGTTCACAGGCAGCCTGCGCAACTGAGACCCTGTCTTAAAGTGAAAACCAAAGATGAGGGACTGGGGGTGCAGATCAACAGAACTCTTGCCTAGCATGTGTTCAACACTCCCATGTACTACAAAACAAAACAAAACAAAAAGCATCAAACTTTCCCAAATATAAATAAAACTATTTTAAAACTATTGTTATTTAATCTACATCAACTCTATTTTCAGCATATTTTTAAATACATATGTTAGTACAGTACTTGAGGGTTTTTTCCTTTGTTTTTCTTTGTCTGTAAGTTGCCTAGGCTGCCCTTGAACTCACAATCCACCTGCCTCCCAAGTAGCTGTCATATGTATTCTCCTTTGACACTGATGTGTTTTTGCCACTCAACATTATGTTTGTAAAATGCATCCATGATGATTTGAAAGACTAATTTGCTTTCAGTCTTTTTGATATTTTATCATATGAGCATGACATAATTTACTAAGCCATTTGATTTATTTCCATTTTATTATCATTATTATTATTAAAAATTGCTGCAATGCCAACATTCTTAAATATGTTTCCTGGTACCTATGTCCAAGAATTTTACTAAGGAATACACTTGAAGGTGAGATTTTGGAGTCATATTGTCAGTGCATCCTTTTTTAATTTCTGACACAGGATCTCACCATGTAGTCCAGGTTTTCCTTAGACTCACTGTGTATCTCAGGTTCATCCTTGAACTTGTGATCCTCCTGCCTCAGCTTCCTAAGTGCTGGGGTTATGGGTGTGCCCCACCATACTCAGCTTGGTCTTCCTGATACTACCTGATAATTTTCTAAACTGGTTGTACCAACTTATACTTCCACAGCAGTGTATGCGAACACTTGTTGCTCTATATACTTCTTCATTTCTTTTGGAAGCATCCAAAAATAAAAGCAAGTTCATTTAATGGATAATTATTGAAGTTTGTCTAATTCACTCATACTTTAAAGAAAGGTGATTAAATTATTTTTCTATAAGACAGCATAACTAAAATTACTTTAGATTTTAGTTTTTGAAAAGAAATCTGTGTCTGTAGACTTAAAATCTTATTCCTCAAGAGAATGTTAAACATATTGAGGGTGGAAGTTGATTAGTTATCCATGCATTTATCCCTCCCATCTCCTTCAGTCCCAGGTGCTGTTCCTACTGAATCCATCCAAGGAAGTACTTTTGAAGAGAAAATATTTCTTCAGTGGAGAGAACCAACTCAAACATACGGTGTCATCACCTTATATGAGGTAGTAGATACATTTGTTGTTAATTTAACTGTGTAAGTTATGATCTGGGCTGTCCAGTATTTAAAAATACATAACTGTATAATGCCTTATGAAAAGTTGAATGCTTTCTTTTCTTATAATGATTATATAGAAGCAAAAACTAAAAATGATTGGACTATGTATAATTTGAAGATGCACATTTAAAATGAGTTGGATGGTTCTAGATTATATGTTATACATAAAGACACAACATCAGAACACATTAAAAGTCAACCTTTATTAAAAACAGTATTTTGAAACATACATTGATTGGAAGGCAAACACTGAATCCTGTTCTTTCTTAGCTCTGAAATATTTTTATACTGGATTATAGAAGAATGCTGATTATCCAATTAGCACAGTCAATAAAAATTGTCTCAAGATTAACCATACAATAATGCCTTTTGGTTTCTAAGCATTAGCAAAATGTTCGTTAGACTTCATTGACACAGTTTTGTCTATTGAAGCATATCAAATGGTTGAGTGATAGATAACAGAGAAGAGTTTGATGAATTGTTCAAAGAAAAAAAAATAACAGCAATAAAGGGTGACATTCATCATCAAATCTGTGTGAGCATCATTTCATTGTGCCTGTTGCCATAGAAATGAGCCAGTGCACTTTTTTAAGCTAGCATTTATTTGAATGCAAATTCAACAAAATTATATGTTGTAAGGTTTCTAAAAATTGTGGCAGATCCTCATGGAACTTCCACCTGAACACCTTTCAGAACTACTGACAAAAGCCTGTGCAGACAAGCTGTGAGACAGTTCTCACTGGTGACCCACTCCTCTGACCCTACTCGTTTCACATTGATGCTTCCTCAGACTTTTTGAAAATTGGTAATGAAATGTGAAAAAAATTATAATTGAGAGCAAAATGAAAAAGATAAAAGAAAAGGTTGATTTTCATGCTATTGTTGATGCTCATTGGCTGCTTCATTTTAAAAAAGTGTTCTGAAAATTCATGGCTCAGCTTTTATACAGTTAAATTTTGCAATCAAATCAAACAAGTTGAAGTTTTCTTTTTCTCAGTGATGAGAATCCTTACCTTACAATTTTGGCCCTATGACCATTTTAAGTTTCAGTTTTGAGGAATTTTACCTAAGAACAGTATTTTTTACTAGAAAAGATACAATCTTTGAAGTTCACTTTAAGATCCAAGCAGTGAGTCTCCCTGCCTTAGAAGCCACATACAGCTCTCCAGACAGACAGAAAATAAGAAGATTCTTTCTTTTTAATCCTACCTGGCATATATCTTTCTGTGATTAGTTACTTTGCCATGAAAACAGCAGGAAAAATAATAATTCAAAGGAAGAGCCTATTAATCTGCCTGACTCAGCAGCCAGCATCTCCCAGTTGAACACTGATCTAAATGCTGGTACAATGGGGATGCATGGATGTGTCATAAATCAAGGTTTTGAAAATCAGATATTTGTAAGTAGAGCAGGTTGGCTCGTTTTTCTGTGGATCCAAAGGGAGAAATGTCAAATGTGTGCATCAAGCTTAAACGATTAAGTTTTCAAGACACCAAATCTTTCTCTCTCTTCTGCCTGAATTTTAGAAGGATGTAGGAAAGGAGTTTCCTGATTCTTCAAGGTAGACTCCAGGCAGACTCTCAGGAGGGTTCTTTTCAGCAGCAGAGATGCACCTGTGCACTGTAATTTGCTCAGCCTGTGCCAGTAGCCACAATATACCAAGCTTCCTGCTGGGAGGCTCACAGTCTGATGGGATAGACATCATGCTAAGAAAATCAAACAGTGTCCCCTAAAGAAGCAGAGACCATAGGAAGAGTGGGTTCTGTCATAGAGTCACATTTAATATAGGTAAAAACTGGAAAGGGAGATAAATTTTCATAGTTTGAAAAAACTTCAGTAATAAATGACGCAGGTGATCCTTCAGGGCAGGTAACACATTTGGATGGCTTTCGAAGAAGAGAAGTAAAAATAGATTGAATGTTGTAAATATAAATGAGTGATAAATGAGTGTGTAAGATTTACATTAATCTTGAGTTGTCTTTTTGCATCTTGTGAAAGATATACCAAGGGCTAGGGTTGTAGCTTAGTCATAGAGTGCTTATCTAGCATGTGCAAGTCCCTGGGATTGATCCCCAGCACCTCAAGACAAAAAAGGAAAGATAGAACAAGGCATTGATGATTGAAAAATGTGGACAGCATCATATTTTCCCTCAGTTATGGCCATATAGAGTGTTCCATCATCATTCTGGTTTCATCCTCTACCTTCTTCTTCATACGTCTCTCACATCTATCCTTGGCCTTTCACAAATGGCCTTTCCTTTCTGTTCTCTTTGTCATCTTGCTGGTCTAACTCTTCTCATATCTTATTCCCCACTTCAGCCATTTAATTTTATCAGTCATCTTCCTAAAAATTGGGCCTGATAACTATATCTGTCCTCAATAGCTACCAAAATCTCTCAGATTGTTGCATCATGAACGTAATATTGTTCTCTGATAGTATATTTTAAGTACATAAACATTCAAAATAAAATATGATATTCTTGCTCTTTAATTTTACATTTAAGAAATAACTACCATTAACAACTAGATCCAAATACTCTCAAAATTTTACAAGAAAGAAACTATAAGTTTATAAGTATAGATGGCTACAACTTAATAAATGTTAGTAAAACTAGAATTTTATTACAATAATTATATAACATATGATATTTCCACATTACATCATTGAAAAAATAAATACCCAATAGAGTCATAGTCTAAATACAGAAGTTAATCTCATAAGAACACTACAAGAAAAATACAGAGGACCTTTTTATGATATATCTTGCAAAACTTGACCTAGAATTCTGGAAATCATTTTTAGAAGATTGGCATATTTGGTTCTATAAGATCTTGAATGACTGGATAATGAAAGATGTGAAGGAAGTCTGAATATAAACATACAGCTTAGAGAAATTACTTTTAACACTTTCAGTAGTTACTGCTGCTACTTGTGGAGACTTGATACAGATTAATAAATAAAAAACAAAACAACCCATTAGAAAAAAAATAAGAGAGAGAGAGAGAGAGAGAGAGAGAGGAAGTCAGGGACCATAGCACATCCCTACAGGCACATCCCTACATCCCAGTGACTCCAGGGGATGAGGCAGAAGGAAGGATTGTGAGATCGAGGCCAGATACCTGTGCAACTTAGCAACACCTTATATCCAAATACAAAAAAAGAAGAATGATAAAAGACAACTCAGAAAAACTGCATGCAAGCATATGGTGATATGCCTACCCAATTTAAATGTTAATAAGAAATTTAAGTTTAAATTTCTATGATATAAAGTGCTTATTGGTGACATGAAGCAATGTGCACACAGATAGATGTTGATGAAGAAAGATATTTTGCAACCTCTTTTGTAGGCAATTTGAGAATATCCACTGCAATTTAAACATTGCATATCCGACTTATTTCTAGAAATTTATCAATCAGTAATATTCCCAAATGCATAAGGATATGAGTCCAATATTTGCATTGTATCTCACTAACTTTCTCAAGGGCTGGGATTTAGCTCAGTGGGTAGAGCACTGCGCTGCAGTCTCTGAGGCCCCGAGTTCAATTCCCAGCACTGCAAAAATGGGAGAAGGGCCTGGCAATCCACTCCCAAGGCAATCCCGAAGCACTTAGCCATTGAAAACCCTATGAGGGTCGCTATGAGTCGGATACCGATTTGACGGCACCTAACAACAACAACAACAACTTTCTCAATTTCCTAGTTCTAGACTCCACGTCATGAGCACAACATGCCAATAATTTATTTTTAAGTGTGCAAAATGTGTAAGATATTGGAAGAAGACAAAAACAGAGAACCTACCATGTCTTCTCTAGTAGAAGTGACTATCTGATCAGCAATTAACTACAAAAAGAATGAAATAAGTACCAAGCTCAGGCACTCAATTTGACGTGCAAATATCATACAAACTGCAATTTTGCTCCAGTACAAGGTGGAGTGCTCTGGTCTTGTCAGTTGATTGGGCCTTTGACATGTCAAGATCCTGAGCCTGGATAACTGGGCACAATTAAATCACCATTGACTGAGACTGGTAATGATGTAGAAGAGATGAGAATTGAAGGACCATGTTAAGAAGCTTGGTTTCAATATTCAGGTCTCTCATGATCTAATCTCAATTCATGTTTATGACTTCATCTCCCATTATTTTTCTACCGAGTTTAATGAGCTATGCATTTGAAATTTTCTTTCCTCCAAGAACCGTCTGAATTCCACACTGCCCTTGTTTTGCTTTTATACCTCTGTCTTGTGGCATTCCTCTGGTGTCCTCTGATAGTACATTTCTGCTGATCTTTCAGTATTTCATTCACATACTGTACTTTTCTTTGAAGGACCCTAGGTCCTTTCCACCACTGAAATCAGATTCAATTTTTCATTCCTTTATGTTCACAGAGTAAATCGCTCAGACCTCAATTAAAGGCCTGTATTTTGTGCTGGCTGCAATTACCATCAAGTCATACTCATCCCTGAAAGATTTCAGTTCCCTTAAATGCTATTCTATTTTAGTTCTCTATGAAACTCTCAGTTGAGAATTTGAGACTTTAAAGAACAAGGGGGAAGATAACTTGGGACCATTTCAGGCACTTACCTACAAATCAGAAATCATCCAATCTAGCAATAGTTTATGCCATCTCACCTAAATTTATCAGTCCTTATCCCCACCTTTTTATTTGTGGGTCAGTTTGCTTTTGTCTGGGGGCATCCTATAAAATCATCTGCATCTAACCTGGGGCCATCAGGATTCTTCATAGAGTCTTCTTTATAAAATGTTCTCTACCCTCAGCCAGCAATCCTGAGCAGGTATAAGAATTTTCTTGAACCTGCCTTCTGGGAGCTATCTGTTGCTATTCCCACTGCCTAGGACTTAAAAGGTACTTAATAAACATTGGTTGAATGAGCAAATAAAAAATAAATGCCAAAGGGACGTGTTACATGTGGATTTGAGGATGGCAGGATATAGTAGTGCCCTGGGCATTGGTGCCCGGGCCAGCAGCTCTTCACTGCCTGTTGTGGCCGATGGTAGAATTCTGGAGTTGGGTTGCCCTTGACCCTCAGGAGATTTGTTCTTTCCTGGAAACCAGACTCCTGGGGCTCTGTGGATGAAGAGTTTGGGGGTGGAGAGCCATGAACTTTCTGACATTTTGTGAAGATGTCAGTGCACAATGTATTTGTTAGAGATGAAGAAGAGGACTCATAATTTTTAGGAGAGAGTGAATTAGTATATGCATGCATTTTTAGGGCAAGAGGAGAGGATCCATAATTTGTACCAGATTATCAAGGGCTGTGAGTGAAAGTCTGTTAAGAAGCCCTGGAATAGCCTATCTGGGAACTGCAGGGCCACAGACAACTACAACCCCACGGGCCCTGGTGGTGCAGCGAGTCCCTTAGTGAACCTTTGTTTCTCTGTGCAGGTGCAGCAGAACCCCACTTCCCTAGTGTGAGTATTTCCATGAGCACAGGTGCACACCTGATCTCCCCAGGAATCTTTTTAGGAAAATATATTGAGTGCCAAATATTTACTGATCACAGTGGGACCAGAAAGAATGAGATGTCAGGCCCTCCTCAGAAAGGAGATAATATTGTGTGAAATGGCCAGACTCCTCTGACACACGCAGATGGTGATTTAAGACTAAAGGAGATTTCTCAGCACTCTGTGGCTCATCACCAAGTGAAGTTCCTGAACCTGGTCTCAGGCACAGGTGTTGGCAAACCTGAGATTGGTAATCCAGATTTGGGAAGGCTTTACAGATGAGCAAACCTGGGGCTCCTATGTGAGATGCAGGGAGGTGCCCATTTGTCCCATCTCACCTGAACCCTCAGCAGCATCTTTGAAAACAGTTCCATCTTAAAACATTTTCTTAATTTTGGCTTCTCTGACAGCTCGTGTGCATATACTTCAGTGTTCTCCACACCCCGAAATTTGGCTTTTTCCTGCTTTTCATGGCTCTTTGTTGGCTATTCTATAGGAAAAATACATCAGCACTCATTAGGATGTGGTACTGGGCCCCTTCTGTTTTCTGTACACTCCCTCTCCCTGTGATCCTGCACATGCCTAAACTCTTCCAGAATCGTTTCCATGTTCATCACCTCTCTCCATTTCCAGCCTTGTCCACCCTCAGATCCCAGTCTTACATCATGCTCGTAAGCCCACCTGATGATCGTGACCATTTCACATGTGACATGTCCACATCCATCCCCATTCATTCCATCCTGTTTCAACAAGTAGGACCATCTTTTGCTCAAGCCCCAAACATGGTACCTGTTTTTGATCCTTCTGTATTTTCCCTGTGTGCAGTCCATCACTGTGTTCTGATTTGTCTTTGAAACATTCCAGTTCTTTTCATTTCCCCCATATCTACCCACCTCCATAGGAGCCTGTGTATTCTATCCCCAGCACCCCAGCTCAAGTCCCCGGACTCTGCCATAGCTCGGTGTTCTCCTAACCTCCTTTATTGCCCCCACCAGTCCAATCAAACTTCCACCTGGCAGCTAAGGTCCTCTGTAAGGCAGATCAGATTAGTTTATTTTCATTCTTAAAGATGTTCAAAGGCTCTTTGTTGTATGTATCCATGTGTTCTACCTTGGGATACAGAACAAGGAATGGTTGTAGCCCCCACCAAGCCCTCCAGCCCCAGAGAGCACACAGTCTCTGTCTGCTCATCACCTGTCCTGGCACACTCCCACTGCGTGGACTTAGTCCATGTTCTTCCCCAAATGCATGGCCTGACTGATCCCTCACCCGGTTCAGATGCTGTCACCTTCCCTGACATCTTCCCCAGCCATTCTGCGGGGCTGCAGTGGACCTTCTCCCTCACAATGCCTTTTTCTCAGCACCGTCTTCATTTCTCTGTTCATTTCTTCCATACTTAGTGCCCTAAATGATTGTTGTATGGTTCCCCAGCTCCACCACACCTGTTCCAGATTCTTAGCTTCCTTAAGCAGGGCCTGGTCCACCTGTTGGTCACCACACTTGTGGAGTGCCACTGTTGCAGCAGCATGGAAATTGAACCAGCGAATCTGAACAGGCAAGAACCCAGCATAGAGGCAGCTCGGCGATCCAGGCTGGGGAAAGTCCATGGGAAAGAGCAGCATCAGACAAAACCCTGTGCCTGTAGGCTGTCACTGCTTATCCCCCAACACAATAGAGGGTTACATAATGCAGTGTTGCATATTCAGAAATATATCTGGAGAGGTAGGTGAAAGCAGGTCTGAAATGGAAAGCAAAGGAGTTGGGACTTTGCCCCATATGGATTTGGGTCCTGTTAAAGTTGTAGTCAAGGCAGTAGAACAACCAAGACTAGCAAGCATCCCTGGTAGGCAGTGTTCATCCTTGTTGTAATTATACTGTACCATGACTGTTGGATTGCCTCTCTGCTTCCCCTCACCAGACTTGTCACCTGCTTCAGGGCAGGTGCAGCCTCCTAATCACCAGATGATATCCAGCTCAGAACATAGGGCTGGCCACATTAGAGAGCTCAGTGAATATGTTTTAAATGTGTGGATACCTGAGTAAATAAACTTCGGGCAAGAGTTATGCTGTCACACTTTCGATCAGCCTCCTTGAGCTACTCTTTGCTATGAGGGTTCCAGAGTGGAATACCATGCAAGCAGGGGAGCACACAGAGGATTTGTGGCCGAGGTCACTCTCAGAGAAGCCGGGTGGTAGATCTGGTGTTGTCTCCTCTTGGTTTCCTTAACCTCAGGAGTGAAATCTGTTCAAGGGTTCACAACAGATCTGACTCACTCTGACAGCGTTGTGTGCTACGGTGATTAATATATACAGCAGGCATTTCCTCACCAAACCTCAGTTGATTCGATGTAAATATTCTTTCAGAGAGGTCTTCTTAATTATAATGACATGGTATAAATATAAGAAGAAAGAATGTCAATTACCACTTCGTATAATAACAGTGTTAGTGTTCATGCACATAAATTATAAGTAAGTTTACCTATTTAGAAGCAAGAAAAGTACTCAGTTTTGCAATTTAAAACTTTTGAATATGCCACATTTAAAAATTATGTCATTACAACCAGTAAAAGTTAGTAATCACAACTAAAGTACATGTTCTTGAATGGTTGATGAACTCCTCATATTGAAATTCTTTTAAGAAATCACTTGAAAAGGCAAAACTTAAAGGCACCTATGTTATATTCATTTTTGAACATTCCAGAATCATCCAGCATGAGACTACCTGCTTTGCAGCATGAAAATTCCTAGAGTTCTGCTCTTTGATATAGCAACTGCTAATTGCTCATGGCAACTTAAATTTAAATTTTTGCTAACTTAAATTAAATAAAATGAAATTTTTTCAGTTCCTTAATCTTGATAGCCACATTTCAAGTGCTCAGCAGCCACATGTGGCTCATGGCCACCATACTGAACAATCCAGAATAGAACATTTCCATTATGACAAAAAGTTCTGGTGGGCAATATTGCTCTGAAAAAAATGCATTTGAACCC
The DNA here is from genome assembly GCA_007922755.1 of Pedetes capensis. NCBI lineage: Eukaryota > Metazoa > Chordata > Mammalia > Rodentia > Pedetidae > Pedetes > Pedetes capensis. The sequence goes on from VMDO01003939.1 coordinate 131,186, forward strand.
TAATTAGCATTCTATTCACATCATCGGGAACAACTGGCATGCGTCTAGGATTTATTTTTGGAGCAGACATCTTTGCCCACATTGATGAAAACACTTAAATGGGGCCTTGTTCCTAATAGACAATAATCCTATTCAGAGCTAAATCAAATCATGACCACTAGATTAGAGATAGGGCCTCATGCTTGTCAGTGCCTTATCTGTTTGAGCTATTTGTCTATATTGTTATTTTGTGGTAAACCAGCTGTTCTGTAGTTTTACAAAAATGACATGTTCAAAGCAAACAACTTCAAGATATCAGTTTAAATCTGAATTTATCCTTCATGTTCTAATCTGCTGGCTTTAAGTTCCTCTTGTCTATAAACGTAACAACTCGTAACAGTTTTCGCTGAGTTCCTGTGCCCCTTCACTGGATTCAGGATTTGAAGAGTCTAAGCAAGGAGGAGAGCTTATCATATAGGGTCTGACAGTGCATACATCAGAAGGGCTTTGTGGATAAAGATGCAATCTAAAGCCATCTGCTCTAGGTATTTCATCACATTCTTATTCTTTTTCAGATAACCTACAAAGCAGTCAGTTCCTTTGATCCAGAAATAGACTTATCCAATCAAAGTGGAAGAGTTTCAAAACTGGGAAATGAAACCCATTTTCTGTTTTTCGGACTATATCCGGGAACCACATACTCCTTTACCATCCGAGCAAGCACAGCAAAGGGTTTCGGACCTCCAGCAACAAACCAGTTCACTACCAAAATATCAGGTATCATGCACTCATGAGTTATATCTTTTGTCAGAAATGGCATTTTTGTGCTTTTTCTTTCCTATGGTCAAGAATGCAATGCTCAAATGTATTAACACTTTTTATTCATATGAGCACCTCTGGGGGCCTAAAACCCAGACTCACAGAATTACTATAAAATGACAAAAGATATGCTATAAATATTTTTCATTTGGGAGCTTAAGGTGCTTCCATGGTGAGATATGGCTACTGTTTTAGTAGATTGCCTGGGAGGATTTGTATATGAAGCAGAAGGTTCTATTAAGGCAGTCTGATCCCCTTGACCATCCTCGGTCACTAGAGGAGCAGTATTGGATAAACCTCTCATGAGCCATGAAATCAGCAGAAAAACATGAGGAGCTCCCTTCCTGAAGGATCAGCCTTCTTTGACAGCTTCACTGTTAGTAGTCTTCTGTCCTGCAGAGGCAAGTGACATACCGAGTAGCTCCAGGCCCATAGAGCCTCCAGCCTTTTGCTTTTAGAGACTCAATTATATCATCCAAGAAACGATATAACTGGAGAAATATCTCTGGATGTGTTCAATTGTGCAAAAAAATGTCTTTGTACTTCAGACTAGAGGAAATGAGGTTTCCCTCTTGTATAGGATGTGTAACCATGATAAACAGAAATCCATGGACATTTTCTATATTTCTTTTTCTCTTCTGTTTTTCTCCCTCCATTTCAGTATGAAGGGGGAAGTATTTGAGTTCTTGCTTTGACTACGTTATGGGTAGTCAGCCCTCTAGCACTGTGACAAAATAGAGGGAAAAAAACAACTGAAAGGAGAAAATGTTCATTTCAGCTCATCGTTTCAGAGGTGTCAGTCCATGGCTGCTTGGCCTTGTTGCTTTGTGTGAGGGAGGTGGAGGAACATCGTGGGGGACAGGATGTGGGAGCAAAGCCTCTCACCTCAGGGTGGCTGGAAGCAGAGAGAGTGAGAGAAGTACTCTGGGGACAAGATATACCATTAAAGGCATACCCTCAGGGCCTACTTCCTATGAATGGTCCATTCAGCTATGGATTCAGCGGTGGATTAATCCATTGATGAGGTCAGCACACTCATGATCCAGTCTTTCTCAGTAGGACCACCTGCTGAAGACCAAGCCTTTGGACATTTTATACCCAAACTATAACAGGAGTAGGTGAGATGAAGTTTGGTGGGGAGGTAAGTAACCATGTTAGCCAGGGTTAGACCAACAATATTCAGTCTAATTTCTGTGTGCATTACCCTTTATGCCTAGATTTGTAAAAGTTTTTATTTGGAATAGAAAGAAGGAAATATCACAATCAGAGTACCATTAGAGTTCTACTAGGTTTTGAGGGAGAGAAGTTTAGAAATTTTTTTTTACTAGAAACTTTTAATGTACATCATAATGTGATTCATTTTGACATGCTTTTCATTGTGACAATTTTCATATATGCAATTTGATAAGCATTATTCATATAGGTTACCCCTTACCCTCCTCTATGTTTCCCCCCTCCCTCTCTTCCCATCTAAGTTTCCCATCCAAGTCTTCTCTATCTTTTGTTGTTGTTGTTGGTAGGTGCCGTCGAGTCGGTATCCTATTCATAGCGACCCTCATAGGGTTTTCAATGGCTGACTGTTTCGGGATTGCCTTGGGAGTGGATTGCCAGGCCCTTCTCCCCTCTATCTTTTACTATATAGTATTTTTCTATATGTCCTTGGGTTCCATTTCTGTTTAAGATAGAAACTTTTCCTGTAGTGGTCTTTGTTTCTATCTTGTTAGAACAATTACATGCGATTTCTAGTCCATTTATATTGACATCATTCTTATCTTCCCTCCCCCCCTTTTAATGTGATCTGACCTTTGAGTAGGATTTTTC
>VMDO01003940.1:0-49539 GCA_007922755.1 Pedetes capensis
AAGTGTGAATATACTACACACTTTAATAAAAAAGCAGAGAACAGAGAAAGATTTTTTTTAATGATCCAAGTATATATTGTCTATAAGAGACATCATTTAGCTAAAGAGATAGATTAAAAGTTCAAGAGTAAAAAATGATATACTGTGCAAACAACAACAAAAACAGAGCTAGAGGTGAGGAGATAGACTTTAAAACAAAAATTATTACTAAAGACAAAGAAGAACATTTTATAATGATAAAATTGTTAATCTGTCAAGAATATATTATAATTTTAAAGATATGTGCACCTAACAAAAAAGCTAAAAAATACGTGAGCAAATATTAGACTTGGAGGAAGAAATAGGTAGTTCTACAACAGCAACATTAATACCCTACTCTCCATAATTGATAGACTAGATAGAAAATCAGTAAAGCAAGCAAGAAAGTAGAAAAACTTAAAAAACACTATACATAAATTAAACCTCATGGACTTCTATATGTCCACCAAACAACAACGTAATACACATTCTTCACAAGTGCATTGGAACATTTTCCAGTATAGGCCTTATATTAGGGCATAAAACAAGTCTCAACAAATTTGAATGGGTTGAAATTATACAAATATATGTTCTCTGGCCACAAAGGAATGAAACTAAAAATCAACAATAAAGAAAATTTGAGGAATTCACAAATATGTAGAAATTCATGAATATGGTTTAAATAACTAATAAACAACAGAGGAAATCTAGAGATTTTAAAGTATAATTTGAGATAAATGGAAACAAAAACTTAATATACAATAAAATAGGGTGTGTATGAAATTTTACAGCTGTAAATATCTATTTAAAAAGAGAAAGGTCTTAAATCAATAACCTAACTTCAACCTTAAAATGTTGGAAAAAGGAAAAGCAAACTAAATCCAAAGTAAACAGAATGAAGGAAATAATAGAGTAGAGCTGAAATGAGCAAGATACAGAAAAGGAAAACAATAAAGAAGTTAAGTAGAATCAAAACTTGTTTATTTGAAAAGAGGAAGAAAATTGACCTACTCTTGCTAGAGTTCACAAAGAAAAAAGAGAGAAGACCCAAATTATGAAAATCAAGAGTAAATGAAGGCTTGTTACTATGGGCCTTTTAGTAATGAAATGGGTTACCATGAACAATTATATGCTGAAAAGTTAGATATCTTAAAAGGAATGGACAACTTCCGAGAAACACAAAAGCTACAAAAACTGACTCACAAAGAAATAGAAAATCTGAATAGACTTATAATAACTAAATAAAATCTTTAGGCCCAGGGGACTTCAGTGATAAGGTCTATGAAATATTTAAAGCAGAATTAACCTGAATCTTTCATAAATTATTCCAAAAATATAGGAGAGGAGAAAGCATTTCTTTATTCATTCTGTGAGGACAGTATTACCTTGATAGCTCAGTTGGCAGAGTGCCATGCTGCACTCTCTGAGGACCTGAATTCATCCCCAGCACTGCAAAAAATGGGAGAAGGATGTGGCAACCCACTCCTGAAGCAATCCTGAAATAACCATTGGAAATCCTATGAAGGTGCTATGAGTTGGATATGACTCAATGGCATCTAACAACAACAACAACAACAACAACAACAACAACAACAACAACAAAAAGCAGGCAAAGACACCACAAAAAATTATAAGCCAATATCTCTTATAAATGTAGGAGAAAATCTTCAACAAAATACTAGCCAAACAAATCCAGTAGAACATAAGGATCATTGTACAACATGACCAAATAAGATTAATCCCACCAATGCAATGAGGGGTCACCATTAAAAAATCAATCAATATAATATGACCCATTAGTAGAAAGAAAAGAAAAAAATCCCACATGATTATTTCAGTTGATTCAGAAAAAGCACTTGACAAAATTACACACTTTCATGATTAAAAAGACTCAGTGAAACAGGAATTGAGGGGAACTTCTTCATCCTGATAATGACACATTTGAAAAATCCACAGTTGACATGATATTTCATGGTGGAAGACTAAAACCTCCACCTTCCATTTCAGAGATAAGACACTGCAGTGGAAGTTCTACCCAGAGCAATGAGGCAAGAAAATGCACATTGCAAGGAAAGATATAAAACTGTCCATGTTGGGAGATGATATGTTTTATATGAAATACAAACTAACTAGGAAAATACCCAATGTGGTTACAAGAGTCGGTAACCACCTCCCAATAATAACCCTAAGTGTAAATGGTCTTAACTTTCGAATTGAAAGACTGATTGGATTTTAAAAAATAAGATTCAACAATATGTTTATTGCAAGAAACATATCTCACTGGCAAATTTAGGTCTATGAGTGTTTACATTAAAAAATCAGAGAGGACCCAAATAAATAACTTAATGATGCAGTTCAAGGTCTTAGAAAAACAAGGACAAGTGAAACCCCAAATCAGTAGATGGAAAGAAATAATAATGATTGGGCTGAAATTAATGATATAGAGACTAAAAGAACAATACAAAAATTAATTAAACAAAGCATTATTTCTTTAAAAATATACACAAGATCAACAAACCCTTAGCCAAACTAATTAATAATTTGCTGAACTAATTAATAGTTTGCTCAAATTAGTAAAATCAGAGATGAAAAAGATGGCATTACAATAGATACCAATGAAATCCAGGGAATTCTTTAAAACTTATATTCCAAAGAACTGGAAAACCTAGATGAAATGGATAAACTCCTAGACACATGTCACCTACCAAAATTAAATCAAAAGAATATAAACAACTTAAACAGGTCTATAATGAGTGATGAGATTGAAGCAGTAATAGTCTTCCAATAAAGAAAGCCCAGGACTGGATGGATTCACTGCCCAATTCTACAAGTTCTTAAAGGAGAATTAATACCAGCTCCTCAAAGTATTCTATCAAATAGAAATGGAAGGATGACTCTCAACTCATTCTATGAAGCCAGTATTACCTTGATACCAAAACCAGATAAGGACACAACAGCAAAACAAAACCCACAGACCAATTTCCCTAATGAACATAGATGCAAAAATCTTTGATATAATACTTGCGAATTGACTTCAACAGCACATTATAAAGATCATATACTATGATCAAATTGTTTTAATTCCATGATATAAGTGTGGTTCAACATACACAAGTCAATAAATATAATACAGCACATGAATAGATTCAGAGACAAAAATCATATGAGCATCTCAATAGATACAGAAAATGCCTTTGACTAAGTTCAACATCCCTTCATGATTAAAAAAACTTGAAGAAACTGAGAATAGAAGAAACATATCTCAACGTAATAAAGATAATGTATGAAAAACTTGTAGCCAACATCATACTAAATTGGGAAAAACTGAAAGCATTTCCTCAAAAATCAGGAATGAGCCAAGGGTATTCACTCTCTCCACTGTTATTCAATGTACTAATTGATCTCTTAGCCACAGCAGTATGGCAAGAGAAAGAAATAAAATGGATTCAACAGGAAAGGAAGAAGTTAAATTACACTGATTTTCAGATGATATGATCCCACACTTAAAAGAACCTAAAGACTCAATTAGAAAACAGAAGTGATAAGCACTTTCAACAAAGTAGCAGGATACCAAATCAATATACCAAAATCAGTATCATTTCTATATACCAGTAATGACCAAGATGAGAAAGAAATGAGGAAAGCAGTCTCATTGACTATAGCTTTAAATAGAGTAAAACACCTAGAATAAACCTAACTAAGCTGGTGAAAACTGCTTAGTTTAAAGTAGAGAAAGGTGTGCATCAGGATTGTATCCTTTCACTATATGTCTTCAATTTCTATGCTGAGCAAATAATCTGAGAAGCTGGACTTTATGAAGAAGAATGTGGCATCCAGATTGGAGGAAGACTCATTAACAGCCTTTATTATGCAGATGACACAACTCTGCTTGCTGAAAGTAAAGAAGATTTGAAACATTTACTGATGAAAATTAAAGAACATAGCCTTCAAGATGGATTGCAACTCAAAAACAACAAAACAAAAATCCTTACAACTGGGTCAGTAAGCAACTTCAAAATAAATGGAGGCAAGATTGAGGTTGTCCATGATTTCGCTTTACTTGGTTCTACAATCAATATCCATGGAAGCAGCAGCCAAGAAATCAAAAGATGCATTGCTTGGGAAAAGCTGTGGCAAAAGATCTCTTTAAAGAAATACCAAAAACTAAAGATGTCACATTGAACACAAAGGTGTGCCTGACTCATGTCATGGTATTTTCAGTCACATCATACGGTTGTGAAAGCTGGACATTGAACCAGGGAGACAAGAGAAGAATTGATGCTTCTGAATTATGGTGCTGGAGATGAATATTGAATATATGATGGACTGCCAAAAGAACCAACAGATCTGTTCTAGAAGAAGTGCAACCAGAGTGCTCCTTGAAAGCAAAGATGGCTAGACTGTGTTTTACATATTTTGGACATGTAGTCAGGAGGGACCAATCCCTGGAGAAGGACACCATGTTTGGGAGAATGGCAGATCAACAACAAAAAAAGGAAAACCCTCCACTAGATGGTTTGACACAATGTCTGCAACAATGGGCTTAAACATAAATAAGTTCATGTGCCTCGCACAGAATTGGGGAATGTTTTGTTCTGCTGTACATAGGGTCACTATAAGTCAGACCCAACTCAATGGCACCTAACAACAACAACAACAGCAACAAAGCAGGTGAAAGACCTTTATAGTGGAAATTTTAAAATACTGAAGAAGGAAATAGAAGAAGACACTAGAAGACTTTCCATGTTCATAGACTGGAAGAATTAATAGTTTGAAAAGCAATCTATGGATGCAATACAATCTCCATCAAAAGTCCAATGACATTCTTCACAGAAACAGGAGGAATAGAAAAAACAATCCTGAAATTCATATGGAAGCACAAAAGACCCTACGTTGCCAAAGCAATCCTGAGAAGAAACAGCAATGCAGGAGACATAACCATATCTGATTTCAAATTATATAACACAGCCATAGTAATAAAAACAGCATGGTCCTGGCACAAAAACAGACACATGAACCAATGGGATAGAATAGAGGATCCAGAAATAAACCCAAGTAGTACAGCCACCTGATGTTTGACAAAGGTGCCAAAAATGTAGACTGGATAAAAGACTCCTCAACAAATGGTCCTGGGAGAACTGGAAATCCTCATGTAGAAGACTGAAACCAGATCCCCATCTGTTCAAAAATCAGTTCAAAATCAATAAAAGATCTTAATGTAACACCTGAAACTTTGAAACTGCTTAGGTAAAACATTTCAAGATATTGACATAGGCAAGGACTTTCTGAAAAGGACCCCAATAGCTCAGGAAATAATAGCAAGAATTGACAAATGCGATTGCATGGAATTAAAATGATTTTGTACATTAAAGGAGACAATTAACAGAGTGAAGAAACAGGCTACAGTAACAGAGCAAATATTTACATCAGAAAAAGGATTAATTTCTACAATATATGTTGTTGTTAGGTGCCATCAAGTTGGGTCTGACTCATAGCAACCCTATGTACAACAGAATGAAACACTCACTAATTCTGTGCCAGGCACATGATCTTTTTTATGTTTAAGCCCAGTGTTTAAGCAGACACTGAGTCAACCATCCAGTTGAGGTCTTCCTTTTTTTCATTGACCTGCCACTCTCCCAAACATGGTGTCCTTCTCCAGGGATTGGTCCCTCCTGACTACATGTCCAAAATATGTAAGACACAGTCCAGCCATCCTTGCTTCCAAGGAGCACTCTAGTTGAGTTTCTTGTAGGACAGATATGTTGGTTCTTTTGCCAGTCCATGGTATATTCAATATTCATCTCCAGCACCATAATTCAAAAGCATCAATTCTTCTCCTGTCTCCCTGGTTCAATGTCCAGCTTTCACAACCATATGATGCGATTGAAAATACCATGGCATGAGTCAAGGGTACCTTCATCTTCAATGTGACATTTTTACTTTCCAACACTTATTTTTATTTTTATTTTTTGCAGTACTGGAGGTTGAACCCAGGGCTTTGTACTTGCATGCTTTGCAAGTGCTGGACCACTGAGCTGCATATCCAGTCCATTTTTTTTTTCTGTTGAGACAGGGTCTTGCTAAATTATGCAGACTTTTCAACACTTTAAAGAGGTCTTTTGCAACAACTTTTTTTGACTGCTGCTTCCATGCTTCTATTAATTGTAGAACCAAATAAAGACAACCTCAATCTTTTCTCCATTTATTATGAAGCTATGTACTGACCCAGTTGTAAGGGTTTTTGTTGTGTTGCTGTTGAGGCTCAATCCATACTGAAGGCTGTGTTCTTTATCTTTATGAGTAATGTTTAAAATTCTCCTCACTTCCAGCAAGCAGAGTTGTGTCATCTGTATAATGTATGTTGTTAATGAATCTTCCTCCAATAATGATGTCATGTTCTTCATAAAGTTCAGCTTCTTGGATTATTTGCTTGCCATAGGGATTGAATAGGTACAATGAAAGGATACAGCCCTGATGCATACCTTTCTTGACTATAAAACACACTGTGTTTCCTTGTTCTGTTTTAATGGCTGCCTCCTGGTCCAGGTACAGACTCCTCATGAATACAAAAGTGCTCTGATATTCCCATTCTTCACAGTGTTATCCATAATTTGCTATGATCCACACAGTCAAATGCCTTTGCATAGTCAATGAAACATAGACATCTTTCTGCTATTCTCTGCTTTCAGCTAATGTCCATCTGACTTAGGTGATCATGTCCCTGGTTCCATGCCCTCTTCTGAATCTGGCTTGATTTTCCAGTAGTTCCTTGTCTGTATATAGTTGTGGTGGCTTTTGAATGATCTTTAGCAAAAATTTTGCTTCCATGTGATATTAATTCAATAATTTCCACATTCATTTGGATCTCCTTTCTTGGGAATAGGCACAATCATGGATCACTTTCAGTCAGTTTTCCAAATATCATGGTATAAAAGTTAGCACCTCCAGTGCTGCATCTGTTTGTTGAAGCATCTCTACTGGTTTTCCATCAATTTCTGGAGACTTGTGCTTCACCAATTACAACAAGGCAGCTTCAACCTTATCCTTCAGTACCATTGGTTCCTTATTATATGCAACCTCTTGCAATGGTTGGTCATCCATCAATTCTTTTTGGAATAATGCCTGTGTATTCCTTCCATTTTCTTTTGATGTTTCCTGCATCATTTAATATTTTTCTCTGTAGAATCTTTCACTATTGACCTAGGGGCTTGTATTTTTTCTTCAATTCCATAAGCTTGAGAAAAACAGAGTGTTCATCCCTTTTGATTTTCTACCTTCAGCTCTTTGCATGTGTCATTATAATATTTTATTTTGTCTTCTCAAGGTGCCCTTTGAAATCTGTTTAATTCCTTAACTTCATCATGTCTTCCTTTTACTTTAGCTGCTTGACATTCAAGGGCAAGTTTCAGAGTCTCTTTTGACATGAAATTTGATCTTTTTTCCCCCTGTCTTTTAAATAACCTTTTGTTTTCCTCATGAATGATGTCTTTGCTGTCATACTTGTCTGGTCTTTGATCTTTAGTGTCTAATCCATAAAACCTGTCTCTGAACTCAGGTGGGATATAACCAAACTCATACCTTGGCTCTTGTATGCTTCTAATTTTATTTAGTTTCAGTTTGAAGCTGCATATGAACAGCTGGTGGTCTGATCCACAATCAGCACCTGGTCTAGTTCTGACTTTTGATATTGAGCTTCTTCATCATCTCTTTCCACAGGTGTAGTCAGTTTGGTTCCTGTACATTCCATTTGGTGAATTCCATGTGTATAGTCACCATTTGTTGTTGTTGTTGTTGTTAGGTGCTGTCAAGTCGGTATCCGACTCATAGCGACCCTCATAGGGTTTTCAATGGCAGATTGTTTCGGGATTACCTTGGGAATGGGTTGCCACGTCCTCCTCCCATTTTTGCGATTCTTGGAATCGAACTCGGGACCTCAGAGACTGCAGAGCAGCGCTCTACCAACTGAGCTAAATCCCACCATTTATGTTGGTGTAAAAATGTATTTGCCATGAAAAGGTCATTGGTCTGACAAAATTTTATCATATGATCTCCAGCATCCTTTCTGTCACCAAGGCCATATTTTCCAAATACCAAGCTTCTTTGTTTCCAACTTTTGCATTCCAGTCATTAGTAATTACCAATCAATCTTAATTGCATATTTGGTCTATTTCAAATTGCAGAAGCTGGTAAAAATCTTCCCTATCTTCTCGTTTGTAGCCTTAGTGGTGGGTGCATAAATTTGAATAATAGTCATATTAACTGTCCTTTCTTGTAGGCTTATGGCTATTATTCTATCACTGATAGCATTGTACCTCAGGACAGATCTTGAGATGTCTTTTTTGATAAGGAATGCAACTCCATTTCTCTTTTATCTGTCATTCCTGGCATAGTAGACCACATGATTATCTGATTCAAAAGGGCTCATGCCAGTCCATTTTAGCTCACTGATGCCTAGAATGTCAATGTTTATGTGCTCCACTTCTTTTTTGATGATTTCTAATTTTCCTAGATTCATACTAATACTAATAGATATTTACAGTTGTTCCTCCTCATTATGAGTCATGCCACATCAGCAAATGTAGGGCCCTGGGGCTTTATTCCATTCCTGTTATTAAGTTCAACTCTACTTTGAGGAGGCTAGGGTTTAGCTCAGTTGACAGAGTGCTGCTCTGTCCTCTCTGAGGCCCTCAATTCTACCCCAGAACTGCAAAAACTGGAGAAGGACCTTGCAATCCACTCCTGAAGGAATCCCAAAAACAATCAGCTATTGAAACCCCATGAGGGTTGCTATGAGTCGGATTTGACTCGATGACCTCTAACAACAAGAACAACTCCTTTGAAGAGGCAACTCTTCCCTGGTTGTTTCTGAGTGCTCCAAACTGGGGGGCTCATTTCTAGCACTCTATCTGACCATGTTTCTCTGTTACTCATAAGGTTTTTAATGACTAATTGTTTCAGGAGTGGGCTGCCAGGTCCTGTACCCTAGTTTGTCTTAGTCTGAAAGCTCAGCTGAATCCTGTCCACCATGGGGTGACACTGCTGGTATCTGTAACACTGGTAGCATAGCTTTCAGCATCACAGCAACACCCAAGCCCCCACAGTATGGTACACTGGCAAGACATGTGGGGGCTACAATATATAAAGGGCTGAAAAATTAAACACCAAAAAGAAAATTATCCAATCAAAAATAGGCAAATGATTTCAAATGATATTTCTAAAAGAAGACCTACAAGTGGGCAATCATCATATGAAAAAATGTTCAACATATTTAGCCATCAAGGAAATGCAAATGAAAACTACATTGAGATTCAATTTCATCCCAGTCAGAATGGGTAGCATCAACAAAACATCATCAACAAAACAAACATCAATAAATGCTAATGAGGATGTGAGGAGAAAAGGAACCCTTATACACTACTGGTAGGAATGTAAGTTAATATAGCTACTATGGAAATCAGTATGGAGTTTCCTCAGAAAACTAAAAATCGAACTACCAATGTTGTTATCATTGGTAGGTGCCATTTAGTCAGGTCCAACACATAGTGACCCTCTGTATAAGAGAATAAACACCCTCAACACTGTACCATGCCTGGCACTATGTCAGTGCTTCTATGCTATTCATAGGGTTTTTGATGGCTGATTGTTCCAAGAGTGGGCTGCCATGTCCTTCTCCCATTTTTGCAGTACTAGAGATTGAATCCAGGGCCTCATAGCATGCAGAGCAGCACTCTACCAACTGAGCTAAACCCAAGCAGAAATACCATATGACTACTCCTTGGTATACATCTGAAGAAATCTAAGTCAACACACCATAGAGATACCTGCTCATCCATGTTTATTGCAGTGCTATTTCCAATAGTCAAGATATAAAATCAACCTAGGTGTCCATCAACAGAAGAATGGATAAAGAAAATATGGTATACATACATGATGGAATTTTACTCAACCATAAAGAAGGTCAAAATTATGGCATTTGCAGGAAAATGAATGGAACTGGAGCTCATGCTTTTAACTGAAATAAGCCAGACTCAGAGGGTCAAACACTGCATATTTTCTTTTATATGTGGATATTGGAAGGGCGTGTGTGCGTGTGTGTGTGAATATTTTAGTCTGGGGATATGACTCAGTGGTTGAGCACTTGCAAAAAGCATGCATGAGGCCCTGGGTTTAACTCTCCAATACTACACACAAAATTTAATATATATGTCATGAAAGTAGAAGGGGGACCATGAAGGGGGAGAAAGGGGAGGAAAGAGATGGAGGAAGGGAGAATACAAAAGGGTAATTGGAGGAAAAGAAGAGAAATTCATGCTTTTCTCTCAAAGGCAGACTCTGGAATACACACCAACCCTCCACAAATAAGACATGCAAGCAGAAGGGGGACAATTGGTGGGGAGGAGAGGGATCAGTGAGAGGAGAGGGTCATGAGAGGATGAGAGGAGAGGTGAATGTGAGCAATGTGCAATGATATGCATTATGGGAACATCATAATGAAACCCATTAAGTTGTACACTAACAACAACAACAACAACAAGCTAATAAAAAAGGGCCAGATACATTGGTGCATGCCTGTAATTTCAGCAACCTGGGAGGCAGAGTCAGGAGGATTGCAAATTCAAGTCCAGAAGTAGACTGTACAACTTAGCAAGATCCTGTCTCAAGATTAAAAAATGAGAAAGGTCTGGGGGTGCAGCTCAGTGGGGTAGAGTGCTTACAAAGTATGTGTGAAGCCCTGTGCTCAGCCCCCCAGCACTGGGGAAAGAAGGGCATACAATTTGAATAGACATTTCTCAAAAGAAGAGGTATGGATGGCCAATATTGTTGCTGTTAGGTGTTGTCTAGTCTGGCCCAACTCATTGCAACCCTATGTACAACAGAATGAAACACCCCCTGACACTCTGCCATGCACACAATATTTTTTATGTTTAAGTCCATTATTGCAGACACTGTGCCAATTCATCTAGTTGAGAGTCTTTCTGTTTTCATTGACCTGTCAATTCCCCAAACATGATGTCCTTCTCCAGGGATTGGTCCCTCCTGACTACATGTCCAAAAATACGTAAGATGCAGTCTAGCCATCCTTGCTTCCATGGAGCACTCTGGTTGCACTTCTATGAGTGACCAATAAACACATTGAAAGATACTAATTATTAATCACTTCAGAAATGTAAATCCAAGCCATTCCACACACATCAGGATGGCTATAATAATAATTTTAAAAAGCAAAATGACAATTGTTGGCAAAGATGTATAGAAATTGAACCCCTACTGTATTGCTGCTGGAACTGTAAATTGTATAAGCATTGAGGAAAACAGTTTGGTATTTCCTAAGAAAATTCAATATAAAGTTACCATATTGCTTAGTAAGTCCACCTTTAGGAATATGCCCAGTAAAATAGAAAATGTGTGCTTATACAAAAACGTATGTATTAATGTTCATAGCAGCATTATTAATAATAGCAACATAGTGGAAATAGCCTTATTGTTCTCTAACAGATGAATGGCTAAACAAATTATTATATATCCACGCAAAGCAATATTACTCATCCACAAGAAAGAGTGACGCACAAGTATATGCGACATCAGTGAACCTTGCAAACACTATGCCAAGTAAAAGAAGGCAGACAAAAAATTAGTGAATTAGTCCATGTGAATGAGACCATTTAGGTGAAATGTCAAAGATAGGCAAAACCATAAGAAGAGGAAACAAATAGTAATTGTCAGCAGTTGGAGGAAGGCGAGATTGGAGAATGAGTGCTAATGAGCATGGAATTTCCATTTGGTGTGATAAAGATGTCCTAGAATCAGAAGGTGCTGAAGACTGCCCACATTGACTATACTAAAACTCACTGACTTGTACACCTTAGAATGGTAAATTTTATGGTATGTGACTCTTATTTTAGAAAACAAAGAAAAAAGCCCATAGAAACAGTTTGTTGTTGTTGTTATGTGGCATCCAGTCAGGTGACCCTACATACAACAGAATGAAACACTCCCTGACCCTGTGCCATGCCTGGCACTATACTAGGGCCTCTCTGCTATTCGTAGGGTTTTCAATGGTGGATTGTTTCATGAGTGGATTTCCACATCCTTCTCCCTAGCCTGTAGCACCCAGTATTCCCGGTTGGTCTCCCATCCAAGGACTAACCAGGCAGACCCTGCTTAGCTTCCAAGATCAGGCAGGATTGGATGCCAGGATGCTATGGCTGCAGACAGAAATAGCTTAGATATATATTATCTCCTGTGAATATTATGGTCAACAGTCCAACAGGTTAAGCTAAAAAGTAAGAATTGAGTACATTTTTTATAATCAACACTTTTTGACATATTTCTACCTGATAGTCATCCCAAACTCCTAGTTTTCTAATATGAGAAATCACTGTTTTTTAATTTAGTCACAGCTGCAGAATCACATAGATTTATTAATGTACCGGTTGTATGTTGTAATGATCTATGGGCACACTTTGAATAAATGTGTATCATTTATGCTATGTTGTTTTTAATTTTTTCCCAGTACTGAAGCTTGAACCCAGTGCCTCATACATGGGCATGATAGGCAACCACTCCATTACTGAGCACCCTCTTCAGTCAACTTATTTTTTTATTTTTTACTCTGAGACAGATTTCACTAAATTTCCCCAGCTGCCTTTGGTCTCCAATTTATGCAATCCACCTGCTTCAGACTTCCAAATTACTGGGATTACAGACATGCACCACAGCATCTGGCTTCTCTTTTCTGTTTTAAGGTTGTTCTGATTACATTGATGGAAATGTAATCTTTTGTTTTCTAAGACTGATGATAAAATATTTAGGCTTGCGTTTTATGTGTCTTTCCCTCTTCAATTTTTTTCTTCTAGTAATTTATTTTTTGTTGCATTTTAGAAATTAACAGTCAGCAATAGATTAGAAAATTTTAAACAAGAACTGGTTCTTCCACACAGGTGGCTCCAGAAGCACTGGCATAGGGCCACTGAGTTGGAGTCCATCTGGCTTTGACATTGTCAATCTCTTTGATTAGACATATTGTGGTATATATTGTAGTGGTATCTTGTTATGGTTTTAACTTGCATTTCTCTAAGCACTAATAATGTTGAACTACTTCTCATATGCTTATTTTCTATTCATAAAATATTCTTTCATATGTTCATATCTTTTGTCTGCTCATATCTTTTGTCTGTTTATTGGGCTGTTTGTCTTCTTTTTACAGAGTTCTAAGAGTTCTTTCTTCTACATACAAGTCTTTTAGCAGACACATGATTTGGTGGCTAGATATTATAGAACAACATTAAGTCTTAATGACATCAGTAGGGATTGTTTTGTTTCTGATTTTCCCAGGATGATGATTACTAATAGGAAGTGTATTTCATTTTGACACCATGACAAAGCTATTGTTTGACTTTTATTAGATTTGGGGGCATTTATTAAATATCATTTGGTATTTGTTAAACTTTTTCTTATTTTACCTTTCGATGTATACAACCAGTTCAGTATTTTACTTTCAAACTAATGATTCATCTGCAATCTTTTGGGCACCAACAACCTGATGGAGTCCACCAGGCATATCCATAGCAATGATTCCACAGACTACTTTCCCTGCTTTTATCTTACTCTAATCTGCCACCAAGTAAGGTAAAGTGGAGAATGTAATTGGTATTTTAAAAGCAAATACAACCAAGACTTGGGCAGGTCAAGTGGCACAGCCTTTTGACTAGCATCACTTTGGTGTTTCAATCCATGACTGAGTCCAAAGACCAAACAATAAAACAATGGTTAATATATAAGAAAAGAAATATGAGTTCATTAATCAGAAGGTCTTATTTTCCAAGACTACATCTGATTATATTGCTCCATTTAAAATCCCTCAACAGCTTCCTTATGCCTAAAGGGGGAAAACCCAAATTCCTTTGTATGGCATAAGAGGTTCTTTGTGTCACACAAGATCTGACCCCTCATTGCTTGTAGTTCTCAAAGGAGCCAGTCTGGCTCCCTGGACTTGGTCCTACAAAATGTTCTGCAATTCTTCAAATGCTGCTGCTTTCTTTATACCCTTGCCTTTGCTCAGCTTGTTTTCTCTCTTCAAAAGGAACCTTCCCTTCCTTCCCTCTCCCCCTTCTACTCTGTTGATCAATATGTCTTTAAAACCTGATTCTATTTCAGGGCTGCACCCTCTGAGTTTTTCCTTCCTGAATGTTCCCCTGTGACACAGCAGCTGCCGGGGGTGGGGGTGGGGTGCTGCTTGTTAGTCATCCTGTCCACACTGCCTACAAAAAGGCCACTGCTGAAGTTTAATAAAGAGGTGTAGAATGAATGAAGACAGGCCATTATTAGTCGTCATCCCTCGTATCTGAAGTATGTGAAATAGGACACAAAGGAAAATATATGATCATTTCTGTTAGAGGCCAGTATCAGGGACTGCAGGGGACTGCAGGACCATTGAACCTAAGCACTTACCTTTTAACTTAAGTCTCTGTTTCTGATCAGTCTCTGCCCCCCCCCCTCCGCCAATCAAGGGGCCTCAGTGGAAGTGGCAGGCTGATGAGCCCCGTAGCTGCCCTCCCCCCAGCGTGTTGTTTTGGCAATGCCAAATCTTCCCCCTTTCTTCCAACAAAAATAATCCAAAAACCTGGAAACTAACTGCAATATGGGTCTTGTCTGGGCTCTGGAACAGAAAAAGAACATTAATGTGATATATAGTGAAACTTAATAAGGTCTGAAGTTTAGCTCATGGTGTTATACAGATGTTAATTTCCCATTCTAGATAATAATTCTGAGGTCACATAAGATGTTAACATCAGTAGAATGGGGTGAAGGATATAAGGAGAACACTTTGTACAATTTTTGCAACTTTTCAGCAAGTCTTAAGTAAGTTCAAAATTTTTTAAAAATTTAAGTGTATTAATAAAAAGGAAAATCAACATGCTTTTCACTAGGAAAACAGCAGGGATTTCTTCTTTAGTTGATTGTTACCTTTTTGATTTGGCAAAAGCTCTAACAAAACCATTATCATAAGGGCTGTAATCGTTCTTTCCTGTTTATCACTGTAGCTAGCCAATGTGATTGTGAGTATGTGGCACATGTGATTGTCTATATGAGTGTTTTGTGCATGTGGATTGAAATTTGTTTGTACTATGCTTGTGAGTACACATCTACAATTTTGAGGACAGCCTCCTTTATACTAGGTGGGGCATCTGTCATGGAGCCAAAGACATGTCAGAAGCTGTAACTCCTATGCACAAATTCACATCCTGTTGTGTTTGTGTGCTGTGCCTGCACACCTGGCTGAGCACAGGTTTGATGACGATGGAAAACATGGAGGATTAAGAGCAAGCATGTGAGAATGTGCTCAAGAACCTGTGTGTTGAGAGGATGAGCTTGGGAACTGGTGCTGGGTCTTCCTAGGTACTGGTGTCTTATTCATAGGCAAAACTTTCTTCCTCTTAATTCAGCCTTCAACTGTTTAAGCAACAGTTCTTAAAAAGACCCAGCAGGAAATAAGGAGCCATGGTGAAATTTGAGGAATCAATTTGGATGGATCTGGATAAATATTTGTCAGACTGGAAAAAAGTGGAGAACAATGAGATATTTACATATTTATTCTCTTAGGCATGGAGTGATTGAGACAGGGAAACACCCTGGATTCTCCCTGATCACTCTTCCCACAATGGTGCAGGTTCTTTGACTGTGTCATGTGCTGTAATTGCTCTTTATCTATAAGATGGCAATGTTTTGGGGCATAGAAAAAATAGATCCTTTTTTTTCCTTTGCAGCCCAGCACAGGTCTAGGCAGGTTAGAAACTGATACACAGGTGCTAATTGGTGTGTTAATCAGCTTTCCATCACTATTATAAAATACCTGAGGCAATCAGCTTAAATAGAGGAAAGGTTTAACTTGGCTCATGATTTCAGAGGTTTCAGTCCATGGTCATTTGGCCCAGTTGCATTGGGACTGTGGTAGCTTAGTACATCATGGCAGGAGTACATGACAGAGGAAGCTTGTTCATCTCTTGGCATCTGGGAAGCAAAGAGAAAAAGAGATGGTATCCCAATGTCCCTTTCAAAGACATGCCCTCAGTGACCTAACTTCTTTTCACTAGACCAGCCTCCTAGGGTTCTACCACCTCCCAATAGTGCCACAGGTTGGCAGCCAAGGCTTTAACATGTGGGCTTAACACAAATGCTTAAAAAGAATAGTAACAGCAATTTAGAAATAAAAGCAAGCTGCAGAAAAATTTCTCTTTCAGTTAATGGAAACTTTCCAGATTTTTTTAAGGAGAAGGAAGGCAGTGGACACGTTGAGTTTTCAATAGAATATTTTGTTGCAAAGAAGAGAATCTTAGAGGATAGGAAAAAGTAATCTGAGAAGCCAAAAACAGCTGATATATTTTCAAGAGCTTATTTAATTTCAAAAGCACAGCACCTTTTCATTGCTTTTTACCTTTAGAAAAAGAGCAAAGCACATCTGCCCAAAGTTTATCTCAGAAATACAATTATGAAATAGAGTTGTGTCACACATGAGCAGTGTAGATCTCTTGTATTTATGCATGGGGTCCGCCTGGTAACTGCCTGGACTGCTGCCCAGAGGCCAGACATGCAGCCCATGAAAAGCATCCATCATTTCAGATCAGAGATGCTGAATTCTTGCAGACTCCTGTTGCAAACAATCACATTTAAGTTTGTACTAGAACAAGGTATCTTCAACATTCAGGACCGGCCCCAGTCACAATGATGCAGACAGAACGATTATCTCCCACTCTATCTTCCCATTCACTGCAATACCAAGGGTATCTTCCCCCAGAAATTTGCTCATGTTAGCCTTGCCTCTTACAAGATTCATTTTATTGAGTTGTGCTTTAATATCAATTCTTACCCCTTCAATTTGTGCAAAAACTCTGATAGGGAATATTGTTCATGACTACTGCACTCAAATCCATATATATGAGTTATGACACAAATTCTTTTCATGTTCGGTTTCTGTGGGGAAAATGGAGAAATCTACATTATTTCTTCTTCTGTTGTTGTTGTTGTTAGATGCCATTGAGTTGGGGTCCGACTCACAGCGACTGTACATACAACAAGTGAAACACTATTGTCAGTGCTTCTCTGCTGTTCATAGGGTTTTCAATGGCAGGTTGATTTTTGGGAGTGGGTTGCCAGGTCCTTCTACTATCTCTTCTGTAAGCTAATGATATTTTTTGTTGAGTGCTATCAAGTCAGATCTGACTCACAGAGACCCTATGTACAACAGAATGAAACACTACCCAACACTGTCCAAGCACACAGTCTTTTAATGTTGGAGCCTAATCTTGTACTCATTGTGTTTCTTCTCATCTTGAATTGTGCCATATCTGCAAAAGGAAATCCCAAAGGCTCTACTCCATTCCTGTCATTAAGGCCAACACTACTTTGAGGAGGCAATTCTTCCCCAGTCCTTTCTTGAATGTCATCCAGCCTCAGGGGGTTTGTTTGCTAGTACTATATTTGATGGTGCTTCTCTGCTATTCATAAGGTTTTTAATGGCTAATTGTTCAGAAGTGGGAATTGGGTCCTTCTCCCTAGTCTGTCTTAGTCTAGAAGCTCAGCTGAAACCTGTCTACCATGGGTGACCCTGCTGGCAAAGCTTTCAACCTCACAGCAACACGCAAGCCCCCACAGTATGACAAACTGCCAGACACGTGGGTGAGGTTGATAGCAAACACCTTATCTTGTTTCTACTTTTGTCTTGGTCTTGAGGAAGCTCAGGGCTACATTTTAATACTCAATTACAGAAACTATGTCACATGCTAGCATTACCGTGTTTACTATGTTCTTTTCTCTTTTTGGTTCCCATTTCCATTCTTCCTTTATTTAGCCTACCATACGTTTTTCTTTGTAAACTATCTAAAAGCCACTTTGCAGAGGACAAGGATTCATATGAACAATAAGCATAACCGTCTTTTAGTATCTAGCTAAGTGTGCTTTGTTTGCAATTAACGTGCCACTCAAAGAAACGGACTGTTTCTTTAAACACACAAGAATCAAATAGCTGTTTTTTTTTTTTTTCTTATGAAGTTAACCATGAATATATATCTGTGTTGATACAGTTGCCTGATACCTAGCCAGGACCAGGTTGAGTAACCACGAGTTTTCTCCTGAGCATTCTCAGCGGGGTTCAGTCTCTTAAGTCTTTGTTTGTTTAATAAACAGGACTGAGACTCGCAGGTGGTTTGCCCAGAAGCCAAGGAGTCCAGAGGTGGAGCTGAGCACCGGCCTGGGCTGAGGGGAACTTTGGGCTGACGGTGACCCTCAGGGATGGCTCCTTTCTTTGCCTTTGATGGTCCTTACCCTGAGAGACGGCCAGCATCCCGCTGTCCTCTCTCCACAATCAGTAAGTCCAGTTCTTCACCGGACACTGGAGAACGGAGGCGCTTTGTCAGCTGCTGGAGTAGCACAGCTAGGGAGCAGCGCCGGGAAGCCCAGGCGGCCGCGGGAGCTCGCGAAGCCTCTCTGGGAGACAGCGACCGAGCTGGTGTCCGGCTGGCTCGGGGCTCCCCGGGCCTCTGTCCTGCCGAACGGCTGCAGTGAGGGAGTAAGGGGCTGCTGCGAGGTGCTTTTCCTGGGCTTTGGACTCAGTTTTTTCCCCCCCGTTACAGCAAATGTCCCTGAAGACCTGATTTTTCCTGTTATTCTCTAGGACACCCAGTGGGCTCCGGTCCCCCAGCCTTCCGCGCCCGGCCCAGCTGAACGCGGCCACCCTCCGCTGCCTCCTGCAGGTCTCGGCGGGATTCTGCAGGAAAGAGCGGTTTAGCGCCCTCCGCTGTGCCCGGGGCGCCCTCCTGGACTTCTCATTTGCGGAAGGAGGGCATTGGAACAGGCTTCTGCGCTGAGCAATCCCCGGCTGAGTTAATAGCAGAACAATCTATTATTAAAACTAGCAAATTAACAACAAAGAACACCCAAAACGGTCGTGGGTCTTGTCTCAGGCCAGCCTTGGGCAGCCGCTCCGAGCCGGGACTCTGCGCCGCTGCGCCCCCTTGTGGTTGAAAGCAAGGTCGTTAGGGTTTCCTGGAGGCGCCAGATCTGTGGGCCACAGGTTCTCAGTCCTGCTCGGCTGGGCCCTGCTTATCTGTGGCTTCCACACCTCCAGCATCAACCAATCCCCGGGTCGAAAATATTCAGGAAAAATCACATCTGTACTGAACACTCACAGACGTTTTCCCCTTGTCACTCTCTAGGCAATACTCTTCTTGTTGCTGTTGTTGTCGTTGTCGTCAGGTGCTGTTGAGCCTGATCCAACTCATAGCGACTCTATGTACAACAGAACCAAACACTCCTTGATTCTGTGCGGGGCAGTACTATACTTCTGTTTTAATCACCCACGGCAGGACGTGCCCGGGCTCTATGCAAATGCCAGGCCATTTCACCTCAGTGAAGAGCTCCACATCAGTGGACTTGCTCTCAAGAGGGGGCCCTGGATACCCGGGGCCACCGTGTGAATCCACCATTCCGGGAGGCTCCGAAAAGCCACGCACATGGGCCGCCCAGCTCCACGCAGAGGCCCCTCCTGATTCTTTGGGTCCCACTTCTCCTTGGCCAGCAGGGAACCTGCCGCCCCTTTTTCCTTTTCTCTCTCTTGGGCTGGAACTCCAGGATAGGCCAGCGCCCAACCCTGCTCCACCGCACTGCCGCGTTTCGGGTAGGACCCTTTACCCTAATACCTGCACTCAACCGCTCCTAGAGTGGAGCCCTGGTGTCCCAATCACAGAGGGCCTAACCTCAAACATCGCCTCTCAACTTTATTTAGCCACATTGGGAATTAAGCGTCCTACGCATGCCTTTGGGGGCACTTGCAAACCATAGCAATTACCCAAACTACAGAATGAAAATCTAAATGGCAGATTAAAAACGGGGCTTTGGCTTTTGGACAGAGTCTACATAACTTTCTCACGAACTGATTTTGTGACATTTCTAGGTTGTGAAGACAAAGGCCGGTTAGCCAGCTCTTCCGGTGCCCAGGGAGCTGTCAGGAGGGGAGCCAGAAAAGGGAAGGATCCTTTGGATTCTCCTTGTCATAAATGACATTTACCAAGCGCTTACTATCTATAAGGGCCTGTGATAATGTTCGGAACTCATAAGGGGAGTGAGAAAGACAGCCCTTTACTCCAGGGACTCATGGCCAGCCACAAGTCCAAACTCTCACTGCAAGGGTTCCTTCCTGCAAGTAATCTGGACTGAGTGGACCCTGGCCTTGGGTTTAAGTTTAAGATGTGGTTTCTACCTCCAAAAGATTTATATTCCAGGAGGAGGATGCGGCTATATAAAGAGATAAGTAAAAGCTATCTAAATTTTTAAAGTTGTGCTAAAACACATAAAATTTACCATCTAAATCATCTGTGAGTGTACAGTTCAATGACTGCCTGCAATCAGTCTCCAGAGTGCTTCTCATCTTGCAAAACTGAGATTCACAGCCATCAAACAATATCTTCCCATCTGCTCTCCACAGTCCCTGGCAACCACCATTCTGCTTTGTCTCCCTGACTGCCTATTCTAGGACCTTCATGTAAGAGGTGTCATATACTATTTGTCCCTTGGTGACTGGCTTATTTAACTTACTGTAATGTCCTCAGCATTCATCCATATCATACTACGCAACAGAACCTCATTCATTTTTTAGGCTGAATAATATTCCATTAAATGGATAGGTCAAATTTTGCTTTATCTATCCATCCATCCATCTATCCATCAAGGGATACTCACACTGCTTTCACTTTTGCCTATTGTGAGCAAAGGTGCTAAGAACATGGGTGTGCAAATACCTGTTTGAGGCCTTGCTTTCCATTCCTTTTGGTACATACCCCGAGGATCATATAGTAACTCTATGTTTAAGTTTTTCAGGAACCTCCATACTGTTTTCCACAGAGGCTGTACCATTTTATATTCTCCCCAACAGTGTACAGAGTTCCAAGACACCATTTTTAACCTTTAAAAAAAGTGGTCTCAAATCTACATGTAGCTCCAATAACCATACAAAGAACATTCCCACTTCCCTCACCCACATTCCTCAGCTGCTGGCATTTTACCACATTTCCTCCATCACCTTTTGTCCTCCTATGTTGACATATTTATTTCCTGACATGGTGCTCATTATCCCTAAAGTCTTCATTGCAAATCTCCCCCAAAGTATGCCTCCTCATGCATAACCACCACACAGCTCTCCCAAACAGGAAGTCAACGTCCACGGGGCATCCTCTGAGCCCCCAGCAACACTCACATTGCATAGACTGTCCCCATGTGGATTTGTTTTTTCCCTTTTGGTCCAGGATCAGGTTCAGTTATGTGCTTCATTGCCACCTCCCCAGAATTTCCTTCTAGCTGAAACACTTCCTCATCCCCCCACCCCCTTCTCTGGCTGGGGCCACTTTCAACACAGTACCACAGCCTGGTGAAAGCAGAAGTTACTCTCTTATGGTTCTGGAGTCTGGAAGTCCAAGGTCAAGGTGTTGTAGGGTTGGCTCTCTCAGGGCTGGCAGAAGGGTATGGTCTCCCTGTGTCCTCACATGGTTGTTCCCGCTGTGTGTGTCTGCACTCTCATCTTTTCTTTTAAGGGGGCCAGGCAGATTGGAATAGGGCCCATCCATAACAACCACATTGTAACCTCACTATATCCTTAAAGACCTGGTCTCCAAGTACAACCACATTTTGAGGTTCTACCAGTTAGGGCTTCTGCATTGGAATTCTGGGTGACATAATTCACTCTGTATCAGGGCCTTGAGAGTCATAATTGGCACAGCTCTCCAGAGAACAGGAGATGGCTCGTTGGAGTCCCTCTGGTGTTTCTTCATGACTAGGCTCACTTCTGACATTCTTGCCAAGAATACCTTAGAAATTGTGCTTCTCAGGGCCAGCTATTCTAACCTACCTCTAGGATGCCCATTCCACTAAATGAGCTGGTGCCTGGCAGTTCCTCTTTGATAAAATCACCATTCTGCACTTTGCATTTGATTAGTGTTTAAGGGAAGACATTTGATATTATGTCAATATCTTGTTCTCCAGCAAACCTCTATAGGTCTTCCTTAGCATGCAGTTAGACTTGTTCAGTGAAGAGAGGGAAAGGAAAAGAGAAAGGAAGACAGCATCTTAATGTACCCAATAAGTAATTTTTACAGGGAGAGATCAATAACTTTTTTCCCAGTTCCTTATATGGATGTGGCAATCTGTTCCCAAAGCAATTCTGGAAAAAAAATCAGCCATTGAAAACCCTATGAGGGTCCCTATGAGTTGGACCTGACTTGCTGGCACCTAACAACAACAACAACAACAACAACAACAACAACATATTTCTTGTAGCATTCCCTTGGACTGATGCAGTAATTTTTATATAAATCAAGAAAATGTATTCCAAAGATGCATTTAATTATATGAAACCTGGCTAAGAGTGAAAATTCCAGCTGGGTTTTGGAGAGTTATTATGCACTCAGGTTTGTCTAGGGGTCATTCTTTTAATTCTGACAGCCATTGCATGTGGTGGCATTAGTGTACTTTCTGCTTCAAGGATGAGGAAATGACACATAGAGAGCTTCAGAAGCCTGTCCAGGACTGGGGATGTAGCTCAGCAGTACAGTGCTTGCCAAGCATGCACACGGCCCCTGGATGACTCACATATGTGCAGATACACACATGCTTGCATGAGCGTGCATGCACACACAGGTGTGTGTGAACACACACAGCCTCTCCAGGGTCCCCCAGCTAGTAAGCCAGCCTGGGGATTCCAGGCCTGTGTCCAAGATTGTCATCTTTGTCTGCATTGCTGTCTGGTCCCAGCCACTCCTCAGAACCTGCCCTGGCAGAGCCCTGCAGGCCTACACACCCCACAGTTGAGATCAGTTCTAAACATGGAGTCAAAATGACAAGAGTGGTTTCCAGAATTGGAAGGGAGTTTTGCATTTTCTATTCTGGTTAAATCCTGCAGCCATACTACTGTGGCGTCCAATCCCATCATATCTTAGAAGCTAAGCAGGGTCAGGCCTGGTTAGTACTTGGATGGGAGACCTCCAGGGAACACCAGGTGCTGTAGGCTTGGGAGAAGGACCTGGCAACCCACTCCCAAAAATCAATCTGCCATTGAAAACCCTATGAATAGCAGAGAAGCACTGACAATAGTGTTTCGCCTGTTGTACATAGGGTTGCTATGAGTCAGATACTGACTCGACAGCACCTAACAATAGCAATAACAATTTTAATTCGGTCCTATAGCATCAGATTCCTGTCCAGTTTAAGAAGGCTGTTTGCAGAGTCAGAATGGCTACCTGGGGATGCCCTGAGGCTGGCTCTGCTGCTGGAGCCCCCGAGGAGTTGGGCCAGGGTGGAGTTAGTGGAGAGGTTCTGTGCAGTGAGCAGTGAGTGGGTCCCCATTCTGTCTGGTTTATACTCAGGTCCCTTCTGCTCCAGGCTATCTGCTATTCTGCGGAAGGGGAGAGATGGCACCAGCCATATAAAGATAAGGATTTGGGACATGCTGATCTCATCCATGGCATGTGATGGGGATTCAGGCTGCTCAGCTTGGTCCTAGGAAAGGCTAAATCTTGTCATTCCGATAGCCTTTGGTGGTGCGAGGCAGTGTTCAGGCTGCCTTTTTGAAGGCCTCTCTGCAGCCAGAGTCAGAGTCCTGTCCACCAACTTGCCATTCTGCCTGAAGTGTCACAGTTATTTCCAAGATCCATCCTGAGTAACGGCATGAGCGAGAAAAATTGGCTGCGTGGGCACCACATGAACTGCAGCCAACATGAGTCACTTAAAGAGAAGCAGTGGCTTTGCAGCACTGCTCACTGTCAACCATTGGCTGCTTGAGATTGTGGAGCCTGTGTTCAGGCCTTCCAGCTGCCAAGGGGGACCAGAAGTCTAGATTATCTGTGAAATCTTCCAACCTTTAAGTGGTAACAAAATTATTTCAACGTTCATATGATTTACATAGTTGGGCTGGCCAAATAGGTACAGGCCAAGGGATACACAGCTGAGGTAGGAGTTCC
Organism: Pedetes capensis; assembly: GCA_007922755.1. NCBI lineage: Eukaryota > Metazoa > Chordata > Mammalia > Rodentia > Pedetidae > Pedetes > Pedetes capensis. The sequence continues at coordinate 24,024 of VMDO01003940.1, forward strand.
ACTGAAGGAGCAGCAGGGAGATGGGCAGACTCCAGAGTGTGTTCTTGGATAAGTGGCACTGGCTTTTCACATTGGCTTTTAAGATTATCATCAACCGGAGCAGTAACCAAAAACACATTAGAGAAAGCACTGGGGAAGTTATGGGATGATTGTCATTAAAAAGTCGCCACATGCCCACTATCCTATGGAAGAGTCTTCCTCTCTCAGCTTGCCCAGAAATGCCTGTCCCTAATATCTTGCTGCGACTTGGTTTATCTAGTATAAGTCTAGTCTTTTCCATCAGAGAAACTACACAGCTCTACAACACTTTGCCTTGGCATGGACCATAGTTTATGGGAAGGAGAGACTGATCAAGTGAAGAGCTAGAATCGAGAGGCTGAGCAGGGGGCCAAGCCTGACTGGGGACCAGCAATGGCAAATGTTTATCAACAAGCTTCCCGAAGGTCCTAGTTTAGGACATCTGCCTGTTTCCATGGTGGAAACTCTTCCTGACTGTGGCTGACTTTATCCCCACCAACGTGGCACTCATGATGGCAGAGTTGGGAAGAGATGTGCACATCCCCTGGGGACTCTGCAGGGGGAGCCTGGATGGCTAGCAGGAAGCAAGAGGGCATGGGCACCCAAGTCTGGTGTGAGGAGATCCCCCACTGAGCTGCCCATTCCTCCTTCTCCACAAGGCTTCCTCAGATCGGCTTTGTCAGACTACAGAAGGTGCTCCTTAGCTGATTAGAACATCAAACACAAATTCAGCTAGGGGAGGTTACATCCTGATGTCCGTGAGTGATTAAAAGAATAAGTTAAAGGGATGAGCCGCTCCCAGGCCCACAGACACCTGCTCTGTGGATGGCAGAGTCCACCTTTCTGTGGCTCTGCCTTGGTGGGGGAGTCACAGGGAGATGCATCTGGATGTGCCACTCAGGGTCCAGCCTGTCTCTGATTGTCAGGTACCTTGCTCAAAGAAGAGTCGTCTCCAAAACTGTTGGAGTTACAGAGTCATTTTCCTGGCAGATGAACATCTTTTACCCATATGAAAGATGTGAATTAAAGAGACCAAACTTATCTCTCTTTTGGTATTTATAATTTAGCAGAAAAATAGATTGTACATGTTTGGTGTTTTAGGTGTGGTGGTTCCTCAGTTTTGAAGGGAAACTAGCTCCCCAAGAAGCATCTCATAGAAAATGCCAGAGTATTTGCACAGAACCTGCACACATCCTCTTGCATACTTTAAATCTCTTCTAAATGGTTTGTAATATCCAGTACAGTGGAAATGCTGTGTAAGCTATTATTGTATTGTTTGGAGAATAAGGATAAGAGAAAAAATCTGTTACATGTTCAGATAGATGGTGTTTTTGGTCCACAATTGGTTGAATCCACAGATAGCCACAGAGGACTATTTATAATGTGTTTAAAGAAGTGAGAACATTGGAATAAGAGATTAGTCTTATGATTCTATTAAAACATGCTATTTAATAACTCATTTTAACTTATTTTATATTGAAATCTTACTAAAATGACACACATTTAAAATAATTTAAGAATCATTGCATTCATAAGTTTATCAAATTTATTGTTATTAAGTGCCGTTGAGTTGGGTCCAACTCACAGCGATCCTCGTAGGGTTTTCAATGGCTGATTGTTTGGGGATTGCTTCAGAAGTGGATCGCCACATCCTTCTGTTTTTGCAATGTTGGGGATCGAACCTGGGTCCTCAGAGAGTGAGGTGCAGCACTCTACCAACTGAGCTAGACTCTAGTCCATCAGATTTGTGGGAAGGTTTTTTAAAAATAGGAAGATTTTGTGTATTAAATTACAGCACTTACAAGGAGAGTTGAGTATTTACATTTATAAGTTTGAACTACCTAAGGCCATCTAATTAAGTTGTAAATGTTGCTCAGGTCCACTAGAGTCATACTATTCATTTTATAAAAAAACAAGATTTCTAAATTAGATTCAAAACTAAAGGAAAAATAGATTTAAAAATTTATAACCTAAATAAAATGAATATTAATTTTGGAAACAGAAATAACCAAAAAAAAAAAAAAACTAAGAATGGCGTCAATATAAATGGTCTAGAAAATGCATGCAATTGTTCTGACAAGATAATAACAAAGTTCGCTACAGGAAAAATTTCTATCTTAAACAGAACTGGAACTCAAGTACATATAGAAAAATATTACCAAATAAATGATAGAAAAGACTTCGATGGGGAGGGTGGTGGTGGGGAAACATACAAGAGGATAAAGGGGCACCTATATGAATAATGTACCTCAAAATGCATATATGGAAACGCCACAGTGAAAAACATGTCAGAATGAATCACATTAAGGTATACATTAAAAAGGTCCAATAAAAAAAAAAAACAGAAATAACCACAGAATAATATTTTGGTGCATGAAAGCTACCCTTGGGATTATTTGACAATCTTTCATTGCCACTTGCCTCCCTCAGGCAGGCTTATTTTCTGCCTTTCTGTGCCTTGTCCCCTAGCACTTGGTTGGTGCATCCAATATCCATGGGCCATGGCCCAGGTGAGCTTGTGAGGTTCCCTTTCTTGTGAGACATCTATTCTGCTGCAGCAGGGACTGTTCTTATCTCTTTCTATCCCCAGAAGCAAGGCTTGGCCCTGGGGGATGAGAGGCAGATTTGCTAGAGGAATAAATAGGGCACAGGTTGAGGAGGGGGAAGGGAGTGGCCCAGGGTGGGCTCTGGGCAGGCGTGGAAGGGGCCTGGTCTCACACTGGCTCCTCTGTCCAGCTCTGTGGGGCTCCGCAGCTGCTGTGTCCTGGAGTTGGATCCCCTCACATTCCAGACGCTCGCTCCAGGAGGTTCTGCCAACACTTGCCCGGTCATCATTTGCAGAAGGACTCGCTGAATTATGTCACCCTGTGACCTGATGCAGCTGCTGCTGGGCCATCAGAAGTCACCATCTCCCTAACAAAGTGGCCTCCGTGAAGAAACAACTACTTTCTTTATCAATTCAGAGGCAAAGACATGGCCTATTTTCTGTCACCTAACTGAATGCTGTAAACGGAGTAACTGAAAAAAAGTAAAGGTTCATTTGGCCCTGAGATCTAAATGGTGAGTGGGTCAAGACCAGGTGGCTATACCTGAAGGGATACTTTTGCTTGTGGGGACTCTGGGGGTTCTGGGTGGTGGCAGGGTGAGATAGAACCTCCTTACTCAGGCCTCTGTCTTAGTATGGAGCCATGGTCCCATTGGGTTAGGGCCCACTCTTTGGCCTCAACTTACCCGTGGTCCTTTTCCCAAAGTTCTGACCTCAAATACCAAGTTGTTGTTAGGTGCCATTGAGTGAGGTCCAACTCACAGCGACGCTACAACAGAACAAAGCACTCCCTGACACTGTGACATGCCCGGCACTATTGTCAGTGCTTCTCTGCTATTCATAGGGTTTTTCAATGACTGATTGTTTTGGGGAGTGGATTGCCAGGTTCTTCTCCCAAGTCTACAGAGCCCAGTATTCCCAGGCAATTTCCTATCCAAGTACTAATCCCACTCGACCCTGCTTGTCTTCAGGGATCTGACTGGATTGGTCACCACAGTGGTATGGCTATGGGCACTCAAATACCATTGTTGTTGTTAGGTGCCATAGAGTCAGTGGCCAACTCATAGCGACCCTACGTACAACAGATGAAACACAGTGTTTGTCAGTGCTTCTCTGCTATTCATAGGACTTTCAATGGCTGACTGTTTTTTGGGAGTGGGTTGCTGGGCTCTTCCAAGCATACAGTATCTGGTGTTCCCAGGTGGTCTCATATCTAAGTATTAACCAGGCCCAACGCTGCTTAGCTTCTGAGATTTGATGGGATTGAACGCCACAGTGCTATGGCTGGAGGCACAGGCACATGGGTCATGCCTGGCTCATAGTGACCCTTATAGGGTTTTCAATGGCTAATTGTTTCAGGATTGCCTTGGGAGTGGATTACCACATCCTTCTCCCATTTTTGCAGTGCTGGGAATCAAACCTGGGACCTTAGAAACATCAGAGTGCCCCTCTACCAACTGAGCTAAATAAATCCCAGCCCCTATCACCTTGCTTAGTCCACAAAATCTACCAGGGCAGGCATGACTGACATTGCAGTCGGCATTGTTTTTGTCTCACCAGGCACATTTCTTATCCTGCAAATAACAGAAAGCCCAAATTGGCTGTATCCCAGGGGGCTCTCCATGGTTTTTTCCCATTAGTGGAAGTCTAGGGGTCACTAGTATTAGTTACACTGCTCATTGATGTCTTTTGATACCCAACTCTCTCTGTCCTTCTGCCTAGAGGGTTGGCTCCTATCTTCATGCTTACAGTTGCTGATCTGCAACCTCTTGTTCAAATCTCACAGAAAACCCTAGTAGAAATTCACTCAGTTTGACTGTTTCTCACTAGGCAATGACTTTATTTTTAGCCTTGAAGAATAAAAATATAATGTCTATGGATCCAAGCCATCATTTGCACAATATTATCCTTCTTGGGAGAAGGAAGTAAAGGGGAGAAAATTATCGTTTCATTCTTTAGTTACTGGAAGCTGAAAGGAATCAGAGAATTGTTTCTACAATCACTTTTTCTACACATCTTAGTCACAGTTTTCCTCATGTACCATCTCTACTCTTAACCAAGTTTTGGTCTGTATTGGATTCTAAGTCTAATGCTCCTGTGTGGACAATGAGTGATGAGATGAGATATTGGTCAGAATTTTTTAAAGGAACAGTAGCTTCTGAATTAGAAGCTGGGGAACGGGGGTCAGAGTGTAGCTCAGCAGAACACTTGCCTACCACATGGGAGCCTCTAGGATCCACCCTGAGTGTCAAGGGCATGAAAAGACTAGAAAAGAGCTTGAGGGCACAGACCTCAGCTCAGCCACACTAAAGACCCCTTGAAGCCAGACCTCAGAGAGTAGGTGGGTTTTTTCATGTCCAACAAGGCAAGGCAGATAGCTCTATTATTCAGCCCCACACTAGACTTAGTGTAGCTGTGAAGGTACTGTGTACAGGTGATTAAAGTCCCAAAGCAATGGCATGGGAGATGATCCTAAATAATCTGGGTAGGGTTGGTTCAAACCGATGTGTTGTTGTTGTCATTGTTGTTGCTGTCATTAGGTGCTGTTGATTTGTGTCCGATTCACAGCGACCCTCATTGCATTTCAATGGCTGATTGTTTTGGGATTGCCTCAGGAATAGATTGCCATGTCCTTTTCCCATTTTTGCGGTGCTGGGAATTGAACTCAGGACCTCAAAGATTACAGAATGGTACTCTACCAGCTGAGCTAAATCCCAGCCCCATTCAAACAGACAAAAGGTCCTAAAAGCACGGCTGAGTCCGCTGAGAAAGAGTAAAGCCTACCTACCATTGCCTGCAGTCAGCCTGTGCTGAGACTTCCCGGCTCCACTGCAGATGTCAGACACACCTACCAGGCCCACTGGTCACTTAATATATGTCTGCCACTGGCCTGGCTGAGCTGAGGCTCATACACTTAGTGGTATTCAATAAAGAAAGAGATAAGAACTTCAGCTTCATCTATGCCCTAATCTACCTGCATTTTTATTGTAGTTGTTGTTATTGTTGTTCATTTTCTTTCTTTTTTAATGAGTCATTACTTTTAACATTACTACTAATTTTGAAAACACTTGATAATACAGAGGTATGGATATTTTAAAAAGCATGAACATATATAGATCATCGTATGTTTATATTCTCCCCTACAAATCAAGTTTTATTTGATGCTAAAAATATATAGAATATAGCATGCACAATCCCCAGTACTACAACATATAATACAACTCCATAGTAGTCTTTTGTTCCACTATAAGAATAGTATTTTTTAGAACATTAGCCTTGCCTGAGTGATTTTGACTTTGCTGATGTTCTCAAAAGCAGAATATAGTCCCCCCAAATTCGGAATCCCTAGAGGAAGAGAAACCAGGACTGTATTGGCAGAGATGGAAAGCAGAGTGAAAAGTGATGATATAAAGATGAAACATCCATTTTGGCCCTTGCAGAGCTGTCAGCCCTTCCCCATCCGTGGTTCCTACCTCAGCCCCACAACCTGCCATGCATTATGATGCCTTTGCATCAAAGCCTGTGTGGCAGCAGCCTTCAGGGATCACTTGTCTTCCTCTATTCTTGTCCAGTTCTGTCACTCAGTCTGTCTACTTCTCTCCACCCTCACATATGTCACCTTATTTCCAATAACCATCATTTCTCACTGATGAGATCTCCTGCCTTCACCCTTGCCCTGCTCCCAGAAGAGCCAAGTGATCTCTCTTAAGTATGTATGGGCCCCAAAGCTTCCCAGTGCACACCAGCCTCCTCTGTAGTGTAGTTCCCACCCACCTCCCCAGCTCATCTCTCTCCTGTCTTCACTGTGCCCTAGCCCTCACCTCCTGTTCCTTGAACACTGTCTGTTGCCATTCCAGGAACTTTGCATTTGACACTCTGGCTTTGGAAAGGCCTTCTTGGCACATCTTTGCACAGTCACGTTTCTCAACATTGCAGTATCATCATGTGAGTCCCATTTCTACGTAAATTATCCATAGGCAGAAATGTTGGTCATTGTCATGTACTCAGTATTCAGGGAGTGTCTACCATAGATAGGCAATCAAAATGTATTTGTCAAATGTATTGAATAAAGTAAATATCTGAGCATCTGGGATAATACTGTTAATCACGATACTTTTAATCATGACTTGTATTAATTCTGTATGAATATTACATACTGAAATTATATACTGAAATAACTTATATATTTATTTTAATCTTTTTATTATTCAATTTCCCTAACTAAAGTAGATGCCAAGAGTTTAATTTAAAAATATGTTAAGATGTCAGGAGGATATACTCGCTTGTTAAAAGAAAAATATAATAAAAACAGTAAAATGCTGACTTCAGACTATTATGCATGATACAAATCTAAATGGTCTGTCTTAGGAGGTTAAATAAATGATAGGGAAAAAAAGACATTTGGATAATGATATTAACATCAGATAAGATTGAGGTCAAGGCAAGATCTACTAATTGAAATTAAAAGGGACAGTTCCAGTTAAGATGGCGGAATCAATCGGGGAAGAAAACAGAGATAATTGGGAAGTTCTCTACTCAAAACATGAAAAGATTGGAGAATAGCTTTAATTACTGAAGAAAAAAAAAAAAAAAGAAAAGAAAAGAAAAGAAGAAAAAAAATGACAGCATGAGGGCAACTGGCCAAATAGTGGAAGTTAAAACAATGAAGAAAAGGAGAAGACAGTGGGACAACTCACTCGAATCCTCAACCCAGAGGAAAGGTTTCAGAGGATACAGCCCTCTGGGAGAGTGCACAGATAGCGAGAGGTATTGAAGGAAACAAAAACGGAGGACTGCAGGACTCTCCTGGGAGGAGGCCAGGCTGCACACACCCCTGCAGGGTTTTAGACCACAGGACTGCAGTTTTTTTTTTTTGTTGTTTTTTTTCTTCTCACTGGGTAGATACTGCTGTTGCTGTGGTCTCAGGTGCCACTAGAATTGCAAATTGGAAGGAGAGAGATTGAGTGGTGGTGAATTTGGGGGTCAGAGAGGAATAGCTGGTGCCACTGGAACCCCAGGCCTAAGAAAGTCAGTTTAGGCTGGAGCAGGATTAGGGCCTGGGAGCACCTGCGAACAGAAGTGGCACTGCAGGACCAGGGAACCTAAGAGATATTATTTATGCTGTGGCACATTTAGGATCTGGGAGCACCAGTGATACAGAGAAGAAGGGCCACAGTCCTGGGACCCTAAGAGAAACAGTTCACACAGGAAGTGTTTAGGGGCCGGGAGTGCCTTGTGGCTATGGGGAGCCTAAATGAGAAAGTTTTAGGCTATGGTGTGTTTGAGAGCTGGGAGTGGAGGGGATGGATAGAAATCGGTGAGGCAGTGTTGACTGCAGAGGCTGCAGTGAGGGATAGGCAGCAGATCCTGAAGCTGGAACTTATGGGGAGGGGGAGAAGTGCCATTGACCTGTCATCATCCACCCTCATGGGTGTGGGTAGGGAGGACTTCTTTACACATGGAGGAGGTGAGAACCCAGACCAAGCAATGGGAAAGCCTCAACAGAAAAACACACAAAACATGAAAGGTCAAGCTGGATGGGAAGATCCAACAGATCAAAGTAACTGGATTCTTAGAGATGCCAGATAAAGAATTTAGAACCTTGCTTATAAATATGTTGAAAGACCTCAGTGACACCACCATCAGAGCAATTAATACACTGGACAAAAACGTACCTACTTGAAAGAAAAATTCAGCAAAAAAATTGAGATCCTGAAGAAGAATCAAACAGAAACCTGGAGATACAAAGCAACGTCAGTTAACTCAATATTACAGTAGAATCTTCAGTATACAGACTAGCTGAAGCTGAAGATGGGATATCTGATACTGAAGAAAAGTTGATGATCTCATCTACTCAGGTACCAAGAAAGAAAGATGAAGCAGTATGATTGAAATTTTCAACAGGTTTTTGATAAAATGAAGAAATGCAACCTACAAATTCAGGGGTTCATGAAGTCACTGAATAGCATAAGAGGATTAGGAAATCTATTCAAGGAGTTATTGATAAAAACTTCCCAAACATTAGGGAAGAAATAGATATGTATACAACTGAAACATTCAGAACTCCAAATAGAGTAAATCAGAACAGATCCTCACCATGACACATTATAATTGGAATGCTAAATATAGAGAGTAAAGAAACTATTCTAAAAACTATAAGAGAGAAACTCCAACTCAACTACAAAGGCAAACTCATCAGAATAACAGCTGATTTGTCAACAATAAACTTAAAGGCAAGGAAAGCTTGGTTGGACATCATTAAGGTCCTGGAAAAGAATCACTGCCAACCATGATTACATTACCCAGTGAAGTTATGTTTTAAAATAGACAGTGTGTTCAAGACATTCCATGATATTGTCTTGTTTAAACAATTTGTGGCCACCAAACGAGCATTGCAGAGAATCAATGAAACACCACATATGGGAGACAACCTCAAATACAAAATCAAAGGAATGGACAATAAATATGAGGGGAACTTAAGAAAACAATAGGCTAAATATGAATAAAAATAGAAACAAACACCAAATTGATGCAGAATATTAAGCTCCTCTCAATAATTACTCTGAATGTGAATGGTCTTAACTCATCATTCAAAAGACATAGACTGGTCACTTGGATTAAAAAACATAGTAAGAAGGTCCTCAATATGTGGCCTTCAAGAGACTCATCTCATCCATAAAGATCATAAAAGGCTGAAAACTAAAGGCTGGAAGATGATATACCAAGCATGTGGGGACAAAAAAGAAGAAGAAAAAAAGTATGAGTGGTTATACCAATTTCTGAAAACTTAGACTCCAATTCCAAACTAATCTGAAGAGACAAAGAAGGATATTACATATTAGTAAAAGGAACAGTCAACCAGGAACCCATAATGATACTTAATATTTATTCACCAAATATAAGTGCAACTGGCTTTATAAAATCAATTTTATTAGAGATAAAGGGACACATCAGGTAAGACAAAATAATTATGGGAGATTTCAATACCTAACTTTCACTAAGAGACAGGCCATCAAAGCAAAAAGCCAACAGAGAAAAGATGAAATTATGTAACACCATAGACCAACTGGCCTTTTACAGACATCTATAGAATATTCCATCCATCAGATGCAGAATACACATTCTTCTTGGGACACCATGTAACTTTTTCTAAGATAGACTACATTTTAGAGTTTAGTCCACAAAAACTGCCTAAATAAACAAACAAAAAGAAAACATCCCCTGTCCCTTATTAGATCATAATGGAATAAAACTAGAACTCAAAAGAAAGAAAAAATTCAGAAATGTTACAAATTCCTGGAGACTAAATAATACACTGCTGAATGATCAATGGGTCATCAAAGAAATCAGAGAGGAAATTTTAAAAATTTCTGCAATCAAACAAGGATTAAAACATGTTCTACCAAAGTTTATGGGATACAGCAAAATCAGGTCTAAGACGGAAGTCATAGCCATCAGGGCTTCATCAATGGGCTAGTAAAAGCCCAATTAAATAACCTAATGACACATTTTAAGGCACTAGATGGCCAATACAAGCCAACCCCAAAAGGAGTACTCAGACAGAAATTATTAAGATCACAGCAGAGATTAGCCAATTAGAAACTAAAAAGACAATTTAAGGAATTAGTGAGATTAAGAGCTGATTCTTTGAAAAGGCTAATAAAATAAACATGCCTCTAGTCAGTCTCACTGAAAGAAAGAAAGAAATATCCCAAATTTAAAAAATTAGAGATAAAAATAAGGCCATAATCACTGATGACAACGAAATTCAGAAGATCATCAGGGAATAGTTTGAGAAATTGTACTCACCCCAAAATGGAAATACATAGTAAATGGATAAGTTCCTTAACACATATGAGTTAACAAAATTAATCCTTGAGGACATAAACAGTTTAAACAGACTCATTACATTCACCAAGATTGAGATGGTAATAATAATTAAAAAACTCCCAACAAAGAAAATCCCAGGTCCCAATGGGTTCACAGTGGAATTCTATCAAACCTTAAATGAATAATTAGGTCCTATTTTCCTCAAGCCTACAGCTGTACCACTGTGTCCATCTGATCCTGTCAGATCTCAGAAGCTAAGCAGTGTCAGGCCTGGTTAGTATTCAGATGGGAGGCAGTCAGGGAACACCAGGTGCTTCAGGCTTGGGTGAAGGATTCAGCAACTCACTTCCAAAAAAAAGTCAGCCATTGAAAACCCTATGAATGGCAGGGAAGCACTAACAATGCTTTTTTTGCCTATTGTATATAGGGTCTCTATTAGATGTACACCTACTTGACAGCACCTAACATTAACAAAATTCTCCTCAAATTATTTCATAAAATAAAAAAGGAAGGGGCACTTCCAAAATCATCCTATAAAGACAGTATTACCCTGATACCGAAACAAGGCAAGAACACTTCAAAGAAAGAGAACTATAGACAAATTTCCCTGACGAACATTGAAGCAAAAACCCTCAATAAAACTCTAGCAAACCAAATTCAGCAACATATAAAAAAGATCATACATCATGATCAAGAAGGCATCATTCCACAGATGCAAGTCTGGTTCAACATACAAAAATCAATCAGTGTAATTCAACATTTCAAGAGACTTGGAGACAGAAATCACATGATCATCTCAATTGATGCTGAGAAGGCTTTTGACAAAGAATAACATCCTTTCATGATAAAAGCCCTGGAGAAAATGGGCACAATGGGGGAATACTTCAACATCATAAAGACCATCTACGACAAACCTACAGCCAATATTATATTGAACAAGGAAAAATTGAAACCATTTCTTCTAAGATGAGGAACAAGACAAAGATGTCCACTTTTTTCTCTCTTATTCAATGTTGTGATTGAAGCCCTAGCCACAGTAATCAGGCAAGAGAAAAAAATCAAAGGGATACAGATAGGCAAAGAAAAGGTCAGATTATCCTCACTCACAGACTACATAATCCTTTACCTGAAGTACCTCAAAAATTCCTCTAGAAAACTCTTAGACCTAATTAACTCCTTGAGGAAAGTAGCAGGATACACAATCACCACTCAAAAATCAGTAGCCTTCTTTTATAGCAATGTTATTGTTGTTAGGTGCTGTCAAGTCAGTATCTGACTCATAGTGACCCTATGTACAACAGGCAAAACACTATTGTCAGTGCTTCTCTGCTGTTCATAGGGTTTTCAATCGATTTTTGGGAGTGGGTTTCTGGGTCCATCTCCCAACCCTACAGCACCTGATGTTCCCAAGTGGTCTCCCATCCAAGTACTGACCAGGCCTGACCCTGCTTAGCTTCTGAGATCTGAAGGGATTGGATGCCACAGGGCTAGGTCTACAGGCCTTTACACCAACTGTGAAAAAAGAAAAGAAGGAAATTAAGGCAATAATCCCATTCAGAATAGCTCACTAAAAATTTATATAATTAGAAATGACTCTATCCAAAGACCCTGAAGATCTCCACAAGGAAGACTTCAAAACATTAAAGAAGGAAATTGCAGAGGATATTGGAAGATGGAAGGGCCTACCCTGCTCATGGATTGGGAGAATCAATATTGGAAAAATGGCTATATTACCAAAGGCAATTTACATATTTAAGCAATCCCCACTAAAATTCCAATGACAGCCTTTGGAGAAATAGAAAAAACAATCCTAAAATTCATATGGAAACACAAAAGACTGCATATAGTCAAGACAATCTTAAGCTGCAAAATCAGTGCAGGTAGGATCATGATACCTGACTTCAAACTATACTCCAAGGCTACAGTGACAAAAACAGCTTGGTATTGGCACAAAAATAAACATAAAGACCAATGGAACAGAATTGAAGACTCAGAGATATATCCACGAAACTATAGCCACTTGATTTTTGACAAAGAGGCTAAGAGAGTTGAATGGAGAATATATAACCTCTTCAACAAATGGTGCTGGGAAAATTTGATATCCATTTAAAGAACATTAAAAATAGATCCATATCTCTAAATTGGCATGAGGGTCAATTTGAAATGGATAAGAGACCTCAACATAAGACCAGAGATCTTAAAATTACTAGAAGATAGAAACACAATCTAATACATAAGCATAGGAAAGTATTTCCTTAACAAGACGACTCCAATTGCCTAAGAAATGGCACCAAGAATTGACAAATGGGATTACATGAAATTTAAAAACTTCTGTACAGCAAAGGAAACACTCAAGAGTCAGGGGGAGAGCTCATTGTATGGAAGAAAATCTTTGCATCCTACACATCTGACAGACAATTAATTTCTAGAATATATAATGAACTTAAGAAAGCAAATTCAAAGACAACAAATAACCCAATACATAAGTGGTCAAAGGAAATAACCTGACAGTTCTCAAATGAAGAAATTTGAAGATCCAAGAAACACATAAAAATGTGCACAATGTCCCTAGCCTTGTTGCTGTCGAGTTGGTATCCGACTCATAGCGACCCTCTATACAACAGGGGAAACACTATTGTCAGTGCTTCTCTGCTGTTCATAGGGTTTTCAATGGCAGATTAATTTTTGGGAGGGGGTTGCCAGGTCCTTCTCCCAAGCCTACAGCTTCTGGTGTTCCCAGGCGGTCTCCCATCCAGGTACTAACCAGGCCTGATCCTGCTTAGCTTCCGAGATCTGACCGGATTGGATGCCACAGGGCTACAGCTGCAGGCATCCCTCCCTAGCCTTAGGGAAATGCAAATCAATATAACACAGGGATTCCATCTCACTCCAGTAAGAATGGCCAAGATCAACAAAACAGATAAGAACAAATGCTGGTGAGTATGCAGAGAAAATAGATCCTTTTTATACTGCTGGTGGGACTGTAAATTAGTTCAACCACTTTGGAAATCAATATAGAGATACCTTAGAAAACTAAGAATAGAACTGTCATGTGACCCAGATCCTATAAGGCTCTACTCCTTAAAGGTCCCACCGCCTTTCAATGCTATTACATTGTGGGCCAAGCTTTTAGCATATAAACCTTAGAAGACAAACTATATCTAAATCATAACAAGCATAGAAAGTCTGCAGAATCTAGGGGGGATTCAAAAATGGCAGAAAAATAACACCCACCTTGAGGCTCAGAAAAATAGAAGACTTTAAATAATGGTTTAAAATTCATACTGAGCAAATAGATATAGTAAAAAGTAAGATGAGAGAGAGGTAAAGAGCTAGCATCAACTGAAGAAAAGTTTTTTTAAAAAGGGAGAAGGAATCAGCACGGCAGGTCAGAGGAGGGGGCGAGAGAGAGAGAGAGCGAGCGAGCGCAGGAGAGAGAGAGAACGCCATCAGAAACCTGGGCCTTTGTTCCAGCAGGAAGAGAAAATTATTACCTTTACAGAACTTGACCAGCAAGAAACCCACCAACAATTCTTCCAGAATGATATGGGCTGCACAGATTGTGGAGAAAGGTTGGAGGACGAGTTGGGAGGTGGAGTCCAAACCAGAGACACATCTGAGAAAGAATCATGGGTGATCCCTCATCATCCCACCAGGGGAGCATGGAAAGCATACAATACAGGGAAAAATTCCACATGGCAGCCTAGGGCTCAGATCTGCCACAGAGAATAGCCCTGGCAACCCACCAACATCCTGCTGATAAGGCCCTGGTAGCACTTTTCACAGAGAGAGACAGGTGAGCAAGCCCTCAGGGACAGAAAGTGCAGTTAGTGCTGGCAATGCAGTATGCCATCTCCTTGCTGCTGAGGTCTTGGCTGCACTGTTTGTGATAGTAGTGTGGTGCATCGTGAGTTCTACATGGGAGCACAGACCTCAGATCTGCTGGGAGTGACACACCATCATCCAGCCCACTGAAGCGTGGGATAAGCAAGTGAGCCCTTGGGTCAGGACATGCCAGAGAGGGTGGCATCAGAGCATTAACTCACCAACATCTGCTGCTACCATTTGGGCTGAGGTGAGACCATGGTGCTTGAGCTCTGTGGGGGAGCACAAGCTCCAGAAGGACTGGAGGGGACATGCTGCCACCCTGCTACTGCAGCACTGGGGGTGCACCCCATAGGGCAGGTCGCCAAGTGCCACCTGAAACCTAGTCCAGCCCAAGAGAGCAGTGTAGACTTCCCACCATCATCCCCACTGGAGAGAAGCTGCTCAGAAAACCCTCCTCCAGACCTGTTGGCTTTCAGTGAAAGACCCTATAGGAAAATCCCTTTCAGAAGCTAGGCACTAGGCATTGAGGCTGCAAACCTCAGTAGGGGGGTAGGTGAGGAAGAGAGAAGCACCAGCAACTCATCATCATCCAAACTCAAGGGAATGCCAGCGGGAGAATTGCTTAACACATGGAGAGGTGTGACCTCACACCCAGACAAAGCAAAGAGCAAGCCTCAGCAGAAAAACACAAGAAACATGAAGAGATATGCAGTATAGGAATATTGTGTAGACCAGAGCACCTCAACAGATAACATCAGGGAAACCAGATTTCTCGAGATGCCTGGAGGAGAATTCAGAATGTTCTTTATAAATTGGCTAAATGATATCAAGGGCTGGGATTTAGCTCAGTTGGTAGAGCGCTGCGCTGCAGTCCCTGAGGTCCTGAGTTCAATTCCCAGCACCACAAAAATGGGAGAAGGACCTGGCAATCCACTCCCAAGGCAATTCCGATACAGTCAGCCATTGAAAACCCTATGAGGGTCACTATGAGTCGGATACCGGCTTGACAGCACCTAATAACAACAACAACAAATGACATCAAAGTCACCACTGCAAAATCTGTTGAAGCACTGGATATAAAGGATCTCATTTGGAGGAAAAGATCTCCAGAGAACTTGAAAACTTAAAACAAAACAACAACAACAAAAACAAACAAACAAACAGTGATCCTAGAGATTCAAGGAAAGTTAAACCAACTCAGCATTTTATTAGAGTCTTCAGTCTCCAGAATAAATGAAGCTAAAAACAGGATAACAGAAGAACAAGTACAAGATATTAGCTACTTATAAGCCAAGATAGAGAGACTGATGAAACAATATTAACAAGATCTTCAAGAGGTCTCTGATAAAATGAGAGAATGAAACCTAATAATTCTGGAGGTCTATGAAGGAGCAGACTGAAAATACCATGATATCATATGGTTGTGAAAGCTGGACATTGAACAAGGGAGACAGAAGAAGAATTGATGCTTTTGAATTGTGGTGCTGGAGACATCTATTGAGTATACCATCGACTACCAAAAGAACCAACAAATCTGTCCTAGAAGAAGTGCAACCAGAGTGCTCCTTGGAAGCAAGAATGGCCAGACTGCGTCTTACATATTTCGGACGTGTAGTCAGGAGAGATCAATCCCTAGAGAAGGACATCATGTTTGGGAAAGTGGCAGGTCAATGCAAAAGAGGAAAACCCTCCACCAGATGGATTGACACAGTGTCTGCAACAATGGGCTTAAACATAAATAAGATTGCGTGCCTGGCACAGAATTGGGAAATGTTTCGTTCTGCTGTACATAGGGTTGCTATGAGTCAGACTCAACTTGACAGCACCTAACAATGACAACAATGAGGGAGCAGAAAATAACACAAGAGGATTAGGAAATTTATTCCAAGAAATATTAGATGAAAACTTCTCAAACCTAAGGCAAGAGCTGGATACCTATATAATTGATTCATTCAGAACCCCAGAGTAGACAAAAACAGATCCTCCCCACAACATATTATAATCAGAATGTTAAACTTAGAGTGCAAAGTAGTTACTCTAATAGCTGCAAGGGAGAAATGCCAACTTTCCTACAAAGGCAAATCCATTAGAATAACAGTGGACTTCTCAAGAACAACATTAAAGACAAGGAAAGCTTGAACAGACATTATCCAAGCTCCGAAAAAGAATTACTGCCAGCCAAGATTACATTATCCAGCAGAGTTATCTTTCAAAATAGATCGGAAACATGCTCTAGCACATAGGCATAAGAAAGCATTTTCTTAATAAGACTCCAATTGCTCAGGAAATCACAACAAGAATAGACAAATGAGATTACACAAAATTAAAAAGCTTCTGTAATTTCTTAGAAAATGATGGAAAATCTAATTTATGTTATTTCAGACTGATTTAAGTGTTGAGTAAAAAGTAACAAATCTGGAAGTGGCTGCCATAGAAAGCCAAGCACAGACATATCTGAGGCACATGAGAGAGGACTGGAGTGGAACCAGTTGTCATGATCACCATTCAGCTGGCTTTGGCTGGCCATGTAGGGACACTGAGGATACAGAATACTCAACCAGGGCTTCAATGTCTCACTTAAGGGATGATGCCTGAGGCCAGGGAAGGGCCTGGGAATATTCTGTAAACACTCATTCAAAAAGAACATGAGGCTGTAGGCTGAGAAACATGGGAGTGTACAAATTGCCACCTGGTGGAGAAGTGGCTCATTTTGATAGACACAGTTCCCACAGATTGGGATTGTGCTCTGGCTCTGCAAATCCCTCCCTAGATACTGGACGAGATTGTTGACATTTCTGAGTGAACAGAATGGCAAGCACACCTGTCAAGAGCTAGGAAATGCTGGACTGAGTCTGCACAGTTAATTATGTTGAGTTTGGGTTATGAAGTGTTATGTGGTAAAAATTAAATCACCCTGCTGAATCTCTATCTTGAGCAGAGCACTCTCTGGTCTTTCTCAGGGTGTGAATTTTCCTGTTTCTTCTAATAAACTCAGTCCTCTTTCTACTTTCCAAACTTTCTGACTTTCATGTTGCCACCACTCCTTGTTAAGTTCTTCTTAACAAGAGAAAAAGAACTGAGAATAATTGTCCCACAACATCTTTTGTACTGTGTCTCAAGTCATTTCAGGTAATATTTCTGATATTTCCTGAGAGTGTCTCAAGCTGTTTCTAAATATCATATTTCTTTTTGCTTGCTGGCACAGACTTCCAGTCTTTTTCAGGGACCTACCATGAGGTTCTGAGGCAACTGATGCTGCTGGCCAGAGTGCTCTCTGGTGAAGTTCAAGGCCTCTTTGCTTCTGCCTGGGTCTCTTAAAGCCCTAAGGGTTGAAAAGGACTGAGTGAATCTGGTGGTAACCTATCACTC
Source organism: Pedetes capensis (assembly GCA_007922755.1). NCBI lineage: Eukaryota > Metazoa > Chordata > Mammalia > Rodentia > Pedetidae > Pedetes > Pedetes capensis. The sequence goes on from VMDO01003940.1 coordinate 41,614, forward strand.
TCCATTTCATTCCTAAATCAGGCTTTTCTGGGTAAGTGCACATCTTCCCTGGCAAGTGACAGCCTCTGGTCAAAGTTATCCTCTGGTAAGGCCCAAATCCTGGGAAATGAAAAGTCCAAATGCTTTCAGCCCATGATGGTGAAAAGTGACATTTTCCATCTCCTGTTATTTCCCTCTTCCCAACCAAAGTGCCACAGCTTTCCATGAATGCTTTTGGTGCCAAAGAACAGGGCTTCCCTTGTTTCACTATACCATTTCTTGGTTCAACAAAAAGAAGCTGAGCTTTTGGGGAGACATCTAAATAAGGACTGGTTCATCAATGTTTCAAACTACTCTCTTTCCTATAAGAGAACTCCTGGAAACCCTGTTGGGATGAACTGACTTTGGGGTGACACTTGAAGTAGCTAACACCACATTCTGGATCCAAAACAATGTAGAAATGGCCAAAATATCTCACTGAATTGCCTTTTGAAAAACTCTCTTTGCCTATCTTGCCCTTAAACAGTGACCTACTCAGCCGAATCTTAAAGCTCTCTTTCTCCTTCCTCCCTTGTTCTAACTGTCTACTGAGAACCTATCAAAGAACCTACTTTTATTTTCCTAATTAAATAGTTGTCTCCAAAGCCTAATCTCTTCCAGATTTTTGCCCACATGCAACAATGTTGCATCTGACTAGGCTACCTGCAGCAGAGATGTCCTGTGTCCAGACTGACTTTTATGGTATTAATGAAAAAAGCCACAATTGTATCAGGGGTACACAATTAAAACATGCCCAACCTAATAGCCTAAGCAGGCAAGGCTTCTCATATTATGACCAATCAAGGAGACCTAATGGCAAAGGTCAACATGGGGGACAAAAATCCAGCGCAGACTCCCTCTACCTATATACCTATTTTATTTGGGAAAATATCCCTACAAAGTTGTAAAAGGTTAAAGGAAGTGCTTTTAGATAAGAAAAGGACTTAGTATTGGAAAATAAGGTTTTGTCCTAAAGTATTGTTCCAAGATGAAATAGATGAGGAAAAATCCAGAAGGTTAAACCATGTTGCATATGGTTTGGGTATGTTGCCCTACACCACCGGGGTCAAGCTTCCTGCTTTCTGAGCCTTTATATTAACCTTGGAGCATCGCTCTTAACTACTGTGGAAGCTGAGTCTTAACCAAGTCAAGATTTATGTATCGGTTTGCTTTAATTTTTTAAAACAATCACTTTATGACTTTAGTTAAATGAGAAACTATTATCTTTTACAATATTTTTGACATCATATATGTGTGATTAAAACATATATCTGAGAGGCAAAAGTGCTATATGTCTAAGATACAGCTAAATGTTATACCAAAGTTAAAATTAATATCCATTACTCCAACTTCAAGACTAGTAATGGTGATCTTTTGGGCATTCAATAACCAAAAGTTAGAAGCCAAAGCTAATCATGATATTGGGGCTGAAAAGATAGCCAATATTTTGGCCCTGTCCTCCAAAGTCAGCCAGAATCCTGCAAATGATGGGACTCCTCAAAAAAGATCCTATTACTCTGCTAAGTCACTCATCCTCTTAATCAGAGAGGCCACAGAGAACTCAGGGGTTAGCTCTGACCAGTGCACTTTCTGCAAAGAGGAGAGTTATTACAGAGGGCAGTATCCCCTCCTCCCCCAGTGTTTCCAATGGAAGCCACATGGTCAGCAAGACCCTGACTCTTCCCAGCAGATGCACAACTGATAGAGGAAAAACTAAAGGGGCTAAGGGGATCTTCACGGGTCCCTAAAAACAACCCCTAAAAGTCTTGACTGACTTTTAACAAATAAAAACAAAAAGGTTATTTTTTTCCTTCCTACATGGACTTAAACACCTACCAGGAAAATATAACCAAATATGGAGTAACTCATAAAAAGACAAAACAAAAGGAATTAAAATAGATATAAAATAAATTGTAAATGCTATGCCAATGATTATAAAATGTATTGAAAAAGATATCAGTAGACACATTCAAAAAGGCTGACAAATTCTAGCAGTCTCCAGCTACATCTGAGGCATCTTAACTGAGGTCATTAAAGTCCAGACTCTCTGCCCTAATAGGTCTTATCTTTCAGCACATTTGGAAGGGACTTAACCACATCTAAATACCCCAATGGCTGTCAAACTCCACGGATATGTACCCTAGCCCCAGAACATATCCAGGCAATAGTCTCACTTTCTTCTCCAAAATAGGCTTCCTGGCTGAAACATCTCGTAGGTAATTTTTCTGGATGAATTGGACTCTCGCATTCCCTTAAGCCCACTCATGTTATTCTAATCTTGCTCTGTATCTGTGGCCTATGCTTACTTAACTCCTTGGTAGGGCTGGTATCTTCCAGGCTCCAGGCAATCAAACTTCAAACGGTGATGTCAGGAGGCTATCAGCCCCTACCTACCAGTTCAGGCACTGATTCTTCTCCATAATGATGTCCTCTGGACTGCTTTCCCCTTGCTGATAGTCATCTAGTGCTGGAAACCCTTGCCTCTTAGGCCTATGACCAACTTTAGCAGGAAGTAGCCAGATTTGACTCGACATCCCTTATCCTAATAGATTTTAGGGTTTCCAGTTTTTGAGGGGGAAATTCTAGGGAGCAGTCAGGATGGGCAGCAGGGAAGAATGGGCCCTTATGGATCCAAATCACAGAGCCAAATTTCAGTAAGTTTGTCACTAGACATGAGCTATCTTTGCAAGAGTCACCTGATGAGAACATGAAGAGGCTTAAATCCTAGCAATATCCAGCAAGGAATCCCAAGAAAAGCCCTTTTACTCCAGCCTCATCTAATGTTATCTGGAATCAAAAGTAAATAAGTAGCTATCTATTAAAAAGCTCCACTTTCAACCATGAGGTTGCTGACTCTACTTATGAGCAGCTCCCTCTATGGTTCATCTCAGGGTATTATCTTTCCCTTTCTCTTAATAAACTCACTCTTCTTTCTACTTAAAAAAGAATTAAACCACCCATAAAGTCCAAGTAAGTCTCCACTGCACAGTTCTTGGCAGTTCCTATTATAGTAGGCTCTTCCTCAAAAGAGCCAAAAGGTGAACATCTGTGGAGAAAGCAGTCCTGCAGAATATGCCAGGGGGGCCTGAGCTAGTCTGAAACACCCCTACCCATGCTGTAAGGCTAGTTCAATGAGCCCTCCAGGTGGCCAGCCTTCACACCTGGCAAAAATAGGTGTTCCCACGGCCTTATGCACTATTCAGTCTTTGTTTAGCCAGAGTATACATTTGTTTTTCCACGCTAACTTTGCTTACTTTTGGAGAATGTTCTAGGCAACATGCCTACTGGCTTCCAGGCCCAGTTCACATCTCACACATGGCAGCAGCTCCACACCTGGGCTTGCCCAACCTGGGACTAGTCACTGTGTTCTCCAGTTGTCAGCTTTGTAGACTTGTGGGGAAAAAAAAGAAGGGTAGATGCTGCATGGTTAATATAAAGACTCAGAAAGCAGGAAGCTTGACCCAGTTGGTGTAGGGTACAAGGCAGTGTGAAACCCAGACAAGATCATTAGATAGCACCAAGCCAGAAGAGGCAGGGCCAGAACCAAGACATTTTCTTGGGATAATTAAATTACCATCTTATAGTAATTGTTCAGTGGTTTCCTAGTTTGTGCCTACCCATTCTCAACTAATCCTTTTTGTTGTCTTCAGGGAATTTGTAGGGATGTGGCCTAGAGAGACAGCTTGCCTCAAGGCCTATCTGGCCTGCCTGGAGGTCTGAGACTCATTCCCAGGTTAGTAACCTCTGCCCTACATCCTGGAACTTTTGGGTGTTGAGCTCACCAAGATGGCTCTGGCATCCAACTCCCCTCCTCAGACCCCTTGGCACCTGATTGGTCACTTTCCAATTACACAAAGGCCCCTGATTGGCTGATTAAGGGACATCATCTGATTAGACACCCCATGATGCTTCATTTGCATCCCCCACCTGATAAGCTAAGCCCCGATCACCTGACATTGCATGGCAGCCTCTGAATGGTCCCTAAAGGGTATATAAGGGCAGTGCACAGGGCACTCAAGGTCCATTCCATCGACAAATTGCAAGAGAGCAATAAAGAGCTGCTGAAGAACAACACTGGGAGTCAGCGTCATCCTTCAAAGCTAGAAGCAAGGAGCTGCCGTAAGTGTAAAAATCTATGAACCTGCCTTTCTCAAGGCTTCTCAGAGTAGCTGTGGGCATAAGTTTCCTTTCTGTGCAGCATGGCTCTCAGACAACCCTCACTAAGCAGCAGGTCTTTGGCTTCTGGGTTTGGTTCCTGGCCAGAAGTGAGTTCGGTGGCAGGGCAATGCCCCACAGGAACTGAATGAAAAGAACCCATCAGGGAGCATGTCAGAGAGATACCTGGACAAGGTAGGCTCCTAATAACCACAACAGCCCAGGATGTTCTGTTCACTACCATGGCGGCTATTCACAGAAAAACATCCTGATGAGGCCTTGTTCTATAAACACAGGCTAGACTATAGTTGACCTGAATGAGGACAGGAGGGGAGGGGAGAAACACACAGGTCTTCAGACTGCATACCTCATCCACTCACATATTACTCCCTTTCTAAGGGCATAGATCCCTATCCCATCTGCCTTACTAAAAATAAACTTATTTTTTAATCACAAAAATAATGTAATGAAAATGTCATGGCATATTTTGCCACAACTCCATGATTTACCATGTTAACATAGCTGTTTTGGTTACTTGGGAGTGAAGTCCCAGATTATTTTCATGTGCATATATATTCTAATCAAATTACATACACAGTACATTTACCTCATGTATTCTATTTGCCATTTAATATGTTATAGGAGGGGCTGGGATTTAGGTCAGTTGGTAGACCACTGCTCTGCAATCTCTGAGGTCTCAGGTTCAATTCCCAGCACCACAAAAATGGGAGAAGGACGTGGCAATCCACTCCTGAGGCAATCCTGAAACAATCAGCCACTGAAAAGCCTATAAATGTTGTTGTGAGTCAGACATGACTCAACAGCACATAACAACAACAATGTTATAGGATGAGTTAGGGTTTAGTTCAGTTGGTGGAGTGCTGTGCTGCCCTTTCTGAGGACATGAGTTAAATTCCCAGCACCAAAAAAATGGGAGAGGGACTTGCAATCCACTCCTGAAGCAATCCTGAAACAATCGGCCATTGAAAACCCTATGAAGGTTGCTGTGAGTTGGACCTGACTTGATGGAACCTAACAACAACATACAACAATATTATAGGATACTCTCCATGTTTTTACTGAGGACAAAGCATCCTGTGCTCAGAAAGGCCCCATGCCTGGCCCAACCCTCTGCAATCATCATCTGGAGATTCTTAATAATTGTGAATGAGGTACCCAACGTTTTCATTTGGCAGTAGGACCAGAAAATTATATAGCTGAGCTGTTTCCTACTTCTATTTTGTTTTTATTTTTATAGCTATGCTATTTCATAGTTTAAGCTCAGACATTTAAGCCATATTGAGCACATATCATGTTGCAAGAATATGTCTCTAGAATTTTATTTTGATACATAATTCAGGATAAATTCTAGGCATGCATTTTATGCATGAGTGTGTATATTTTTATGTCACACATTCCTATCTTCTGATACAACAACTATGTATTGCCATGTTGTTTATTTAAAAAGCGGTGTGTTTCTCACTTCCTCTGAGCCATCAACATGATCACTCAGCTATAGGCCTCTTGAAAGCAGCCCGTGCTTTTCTGCCTGCTCAGCAACCCTGAGCAGGGTCATGTGCTGGAGTGGACACCTGCCCTGGCTCACAGACAGGGAGAGGGGTGATTGCAGACTCCTAAGTAGAAGGCCCAATGGGCTTCAGCCTCTTCATCTAAAAGCAGAGCAATAACACCTATCCTGGAAAACCACTTTTTGTGCAGATTAAGAAAAGCATTAGAGTAACTAGTCCTGTGCCTGGACTGCTACAGCCTCAAAGTGCTAGCTGCCAGTCCTCCTGCAAATCAGCTTACTCCACCTGTGTGCCCCAGCAGCCAAGAAAGTAAAAGCCAGAGTTTCAAGACTCTCCCCCACTTTCTTGTCTTTCCATATTGACTTAGATACACATCACAAAAATTGGCTCTTTTTCTTATTTCTTATTTAGTACTCTTTGCAGTTTGTTACATTTTCTATTTTGATCATTTGTTTTGAAACCTTTACATCTATTTAAATGACAAGATTCCCACTCAGCACTCAGTATATACAAGAATTTTAAGTAAAGCTATGTGGACATATATATGTATAATGGCAAAAAAAAAATCAAACACATATACATATATTTGGATCAAAAATATTTCAGAAAACTGCATTTGTACTGAACATGCAATGCCTGCAGCTATACCACTGCGGCATCTGATCCAGTCAGATCTCAGAAGCTAAGCAGGGTTGGGCCTGGTTAGTACTTGGATAGGAGACTGCCTGGGAACACCAGGTACTGTAGGCTTGGGAGAAGGACCTGGCAGCCCAATCCCAAATAGACAATCTGCCATTGAAAACCCTATGAATAGCAGAGAAGTGCTAGTAATACTCCCCCACAAGTCTGTCAGTTTGCCACACTGTGGGGGCTTGTGTGTTGAGATGAGGCTGAGAGCTCTGCCACTGGTACCTCAGATATAAGCAAGGTTACCCATGGTGGACAGGTTTTCAGCTGAGCTTTCAGACTAAGACAGACTAGGGAGTAGGAAACACTCCCAAAACAATTAGCCATTGAAAACCCTATGAATAGCAAAGATATAGTGCCGGAAAATGAGCCCCCCAGGTTGGAAGATGCTCAAAAAACTACTGGGGAAGAGTTGCCTCCTCAAAGTAGAGTCAACTGTGATGACAGAAATGGAGTAAAGCCCCAGGGACCTCCATTTGCTGATGTGGCATGACTCAAAATGAGGAGAAACAACTGTAAACATCCATTAATAATTGGAACATGGAATGCACGTAGTATGAATCTAGGAAAATTGTTGTTAGTTGTTGTTGTTAGGTGCCTTCTTGTTGGTATCCGACTCATAGCGACCCTCTGTACAACAGGGGAAACACAATTGTCAGTGCTTCTCTGCTGTTCATAGGGTTTTCAATGGCAGATTGATTTTTGGGAGGGGGTTGCCAGGTCCTTCTCCCAAGCCTACAGCTTCTGGTGTTCCCAGGCGGTCTCCCATCCAGGTACTAACCAGGCCTGACCCTGATTAGCTTCCGAGATCTGATGGGATCGGATGCCACAGGGCTATGGCTATAGGTCTAGGAAAATTAGAAACCGTTAAAAGAGAAATGGAGAGCATAAATATTGACATTCTAGACATCAGTGAGCTAAAATGGACCAGCATAGGCCATTTTGAGTCAGACAATCATATGGTCAACTATGCTGGGAATGATAAACTAAAGAGAAATGGGGTTGCATTCATCATCAAAAAAGACATTTCAAGATCTGTCATGAAATACAATGTTGTCAGTGATAGAATAATATCCATACGCCTACAAGGAAGGCCAGTTAACATGACTATTATTCAAATTTATGCACCCACCACTAAGGCCACAAATGAAGAAAGGGAAGACTTCTATGAGCTTCTACAATCTGAAATAGATCAAACATGCAATCAAGACATACTGATAATCACTGGTGACTGGAATGCAAAGGTTGGAAACAAAGAAGAAGGCCCAGTAGTTGGAAAATATGGTCTTAGTGACAGAAATGAAGCTGGAGATCGCATGATAGAATTTTGTCAGACCAATGACCTTTTCATTACAAATACACTTTTTCAACAATATAAATGGAGACTATACACATGGCCTTACCAGATGGAACATACAGGAATCAAATTGACTACATATGTGGAAAGAGACAATGGAAAAGCTCTATACAAAATGTCAAAACAAGACCAGGTGCTGACTGTGGATCAAACCATCAACTTCTCATATGCAAATTCAAG
>VMDO01003940.1:49639-99751 GCA_007922755.1 Pedetes capensis
AGTATACGAGAGCCACGGTATGACCTTGAGTATATCCCACCTGAGTTCAGAGACCACCTCAAAAATAGGTTTAATGCATTAGACACAAATGACAGGAGACCAGAAGAGTTGTGGTATGACATAAAAGATATCATTCAAGAAGGAAGCAAAAAGTTCTTAAAAAGACAAGAAAAAAAGAAAAGACCAAATTACATGTCAAAAGAGACACTGGACCTTGCCCTCAAACATGGAGCAGCTAAAGCAAAAGGAAGACATGAGGAAGTTAAGGAACTAAACAGAAGATTTCAGAAGGCAGCTCGAGAAGACAAAAACAAATATTATAATGACATGTGCAAGGAGCTTGAGGTAGAAAACCAAAAGGGAAGAACACACTCTGTGTTTCTCAAGCTTAAGGAAATGAAGAAAAAATTCAAGCCTCGAGTGGCAGTACTGAAAGATTCCACAGGGAAAATATTCAATGATGCAGGAAACATCAAAAGAAGATGGGAAGAATACACAGAGTCATTATACAAGAAAGAATTGGTAGATGACCAACCATTCCAAGAGATTGCATATGAAGAGGAACCAATGGTGTTGAAGGACGAAGTGGAAGTTGACTTGAAAGAACTGGCAAAACACAAGGCTCCAGGAATTGATGGGAAACCAATAGAGATGTTTCAACAAATGGATGCAGCACTGGAGGTGTTAACACGTTTATGCCAACAGAGTTGGAAAACAGCTACTTGGCCAACTGACTGGAAGAGATCCATATTTGTGCCTATTCCCAAAAAAGGGGATCCAACTGAATGTGCAAACTATCGGACAATATCATTAATATGGCACACAAGAAAAATTCTACTAAAGATCATTCAGAAGTGACTGTAGCAGTGTATAGACAGGGAATTACCAGAAAATCAAGCGGGATTCAGAAGAGGGCGGGGAACTAGGGACATCATTGCTGATGTCAGGTGGATATTAGCTGAAAGCAGAGAATATCAGAAAGATGTCTATCTATGTTTTATTGACTATGCAAAAGCATTTGATTTTGTGGATCATAACAAATTATGGCTAACACTTCGGAAAATGGGGATACCTGAACACCTAATTGTGCTCATGAGAAATCTGTACATGAACCAGGAGGCAGTTGTTCGAGTAGAACAAGGAAACACTGAGTGGTTTAAAGTTGAGAAAGGTGTGCATCAGGGCTGTATACTTTCACCCTATCTCTTCAATTTATACGCTGAGCAAATAATCCAAGAAGCTGGACTTTATGAGGAAGAACGTGGCATCAAGTTTGGAGGAAGACTCATTAACAACCAGTGTTGTGCAGATGACACTACTCTGCTTGCTGAAAGTGAAGAAAATTTAAAACATTTACTGATGAAGATCAAAGATCATAGCCTTCAATATGGGTTGCAACTAAACATCAACAAAACAAAAATCCTTAAGACTAGGCCAGTATGCAACTTTACAATAAATGGAGAAAAGATTGAGGTTGTCCAAGATTTTGCTTTGCTTGGCTCTATAAGCAATACCCATGGAAGCAGCAGTCAAGACATCAAAAGACGCATTGCTCTAGGAAAAGCTGTGGCAAAAGATCTCTTTAGAGTAGTGAAAAGCAAAGATGTCACATTGAAGACGAAGGTGCATCTGACTCATATCATGGTATTTTCAGTAGCATCATATGGTTGTGAAAGCTGGACATTGAACAAAGGAGACAGAAAAAGAATTGATGCTTTTGAATTGTGGTGCTGGAGACGTCTATTGAATATACCATGGATTGCCAAAAGAACCAATAGATCTGTCCTAGAAGAAGTGCAACCAGAGTGCTCCTTGGAAGCAAGAATGGCCAGACTGGGTCTTACATTTTTTGGACATGTAGTCAGGAGAGATCAATCCCTAGAGAAGGACATCATGTTTGGGAGAGTGGCAGGTCAACACAAAAGAGAAAAACCCTCCACCAGATGGATTGACACAGTGTCTGCAACAATGGGCTTAAACATAAATAAGATTGTTTGCCTGGCACAGAATCGGCAAGTGTTTTGATTTGCTGTACATAGGGTCGCTATGAGTCGGACTCGACTCAACGGCACCTAACAACAACAACAACTAGTAATACTGTTTTGCCTGTTGTACATAGGATTGATCACTAAGAGTTGGACACCCACTCGATGGCACCTAACAACAAGTGAACATGTACAACCTTTTTCCCTTATCATTATTACCTAAACAACACAGTTGTTAGGTGCCGTTGAATCGGTATCCAAATCATAGCGACCCCTATGTACAACAGGCAAAACACTATTTTCAGTGCTTCTCTGCTGTTTATGGGGTTTTCAATGACAGATTGATTTTTGGGAATGGGTTGCTGGGTCTGTCTCCCAACCCTACAGCACCTGGTGTTCCCAGGAGGTCTCCCATGCAAGTACTAACCAGGCCCAACCCTGCTTAGCTTCTGAGATCTGACAGGATTGGATGCCACAGGGCTAGGGCTGCAGGCAAACAATATAGTATAACAGCTATTTACATAGCACTTAATTGAATCTAATATTATAATCATCTAGGAATGATTTAAGTTATACAAATTACGTGGATTTTGGTATTCTTGGAGTTTCTGAAAACAATCCCCTACAGGTACTAAGGGATGACTCTACAAAATTGTCATTGCTTACAAAAGAAAGTATTTTTTCAGCAAGGTCTTCTTAATAAATTCTCAAATAAATTTGTCACATGGGTGAAGACACTGCTTTACACAGAATCAGGTTCATAGGAATTACACTACAAATAAATTGAGCAAATAAACGTTGGGCCTTTTGCTGGTGACACTAAGCGTAGAAAATGAGACAGCATAGAAGCATAGAAAAAACTGGGGGACATGGAAAGGAAGGGCTCTTCTCCTCTTGGGAACTGATATGAGTCTTATCAGCCCAGAATTCTAACACTGCCAGGAGGGAAAGGGTGCCTGAGCCCTGCATACCTAGAATCCAGGGCTTCCCTAAGAATCTCACCAAACCAGATGATGGACTGTAACTAAAGTTACCAGACCCAGGTAGTTTCCTTAATACTACATATAGTAGGAATTTCCTCGACTATCCCAATCTAGGCACTTTAACAATGCTGGTTTTTTAACCTGTAAATCTATACCAGACATTTGCTGGGACTTCTGTTTAGTAATGTAACTTCAGAAGCCCCAAATCATACATATACCCATTGTGGAGACACCTAAGCACCCCTCTTTCTGGAGAGCCTGTGCTTCACTCTGGAAGCAGGTATCATCTCTCACCTTTTATCTAATAAACTTCTGATTGCGTCACTCTCTTACTGACTCATCCTAAAATTCATTTTTGCAACAGAACCAAGGACTCGACATCTCCCCTGAATGGAGGTCCCAAAGGGGGAACTCCTCAGGGCAGGCAGTAATGTTGGGGTACAGCACCCCCAAATCCACTGACAGAAAGCAGCAATGATGTAATAAGTTCTTGCCAATATTTATGCAAGCGTTGAACCAGGTGCTGTGCAAAAAGCTTTATATATATAAGCCCTTGGTGACCTGTAACAAGCAGTGCAACACACACCTTGCTGTATTTGACCCCAGAGTGTGTTGTTGGTGTTTTCGCTTTGTTTTTTTTTGTAACCTACAGGCTTTCCAGACTGGACATTGCCTGGTCACAGTTCTTCATCTCCCATAAGGTCTGTGAGACCCACATGTGAGGTGTAAGGCTCCACAACAAGTTTAATAGAGCCAATCTCCTTTCATAGTTGTCCTCAATGTAACAGCATGTCCTCCAACAAAACTAATCTTTGCAAAGCGAAGAAAACAAAACGTGTCTCCATCTTTATTTGCTTCTCCCCTTTGAGCTCCAATGCCGCATCTGCAGCTATTGACGCCTACGGTGGAAGACAATCCTGCCTCTTTAAAAGGAAAAAAAAAAAAAAAAAAAAAAAAAAAAGCGGCTGGGTAGGGGAGCTCCTGACTGCGGCATTCCTGGGCCTGGGCCCGCGGCGCTGGCTGCGGTGGCAGTCACGCTGGAACCTGCTGATGGCACAAAAGGCAACAAGGCACCGCAACCGTGATGCTAACAGCGCCCGGGAAGCACCCGAGGCTCCAAGCAGCTAACAAAGAAGGGCGAAGGAAGGAGCCGCGCGCAGAGGGAGGCGGGCTCCGCGGGCCCAGGGCCGTCGGATCCTCTGAGAGCCTGCCGGGCCGCAGGTCGGCGGGGCGCTGCTGCTGTCTGCGGGGGACCGTGGACCACTTTCCTTCCTCACGAGACCGGGCAGCTTCTCGCGCGCTGTGAGTAACGCTGTCTTTACAAACGCTGCCTGCGGACTCGGGGTGAGGCGCCGGCCTCCAGTGCTGGAGCTGAGTATCCCGGCTGTATAGCGGCTTTGTCATCCTAATCCCACCCAGGGGGATAGAGTGTGGTGACGGAGGCCTATTGCCTAGTGCAGGGTGTGGGGCCCAGAGTCTCCTGAGATAAAATGTGGGCTTCTCAAGGTAGCTTATGGCTTAGAGTCTTTGTCCTCATTTTAAACAGCATGTCCTAAAATAACCCCATATGTTAATTATATAATAATATTTGAAAATTCTTTCACTTAAAAACACTTCTCTTAATTTCATTCTAATGAGTGATTATTAAATTCTTAGAAAGAGGATTCTAATCTTAGCAAGAGAGTCCCTCCCCCCTTTCTGCTATTCTCCTTTTCCTTCCTTTATTTCCTTTTGCCCTTAAAACAAGGTTATTATCTCAGAAAAGTATTGGATTTGTTTCTAGCGCATCAAATGTTGGCTTTAATTCCACTTTGTCTGTGCAGATGCATAAAAGTCTGTTCCATTTAAGTAAAAGGCAAAATGCAGGTGGATTCCATATGTTTTCCAGGCATAAGCCATCCTGAGGTTACATTTTACGAAAGGGGAACTTGATCTCTGCACCAATGCAGATGAAATTGTTAGCACTCAGTCTCATTTTATTTGTCATAGGACAGTGGAATCCCCCCACTTATTCTTTAAGCAATCCCCTGATAACACATGCTGTGCCCCTTAGTCTCACTGAAGATTCACCTGCGTTGTTCTTTCCTTGATCTTGCCCAGGAAGTCTCACTTTGTGCTGTGATAAACGGTGCTCAGTTCCTTTCTCCTCTCCTCCGTGGGTGTCCCCTTTATCCTTCCTTTGTATCCCTTGGCTTTTTGGCTGTCCAAGTTTTCTCCTCTTTTCTCCCAGTATCTTTCAGACCCCTGTGGTGACCCTGTTAAGCCAACCAGATTTCCCACCTTCCCGTATTCCCCTTGTATCTTGTTTGCATTGTGAGAACTTTTCCACTGTTAAAAGGAGGTTTTGGTGTTTTCCACTCTTTACACAAGAGGAAGAAAAGTCCAAGTACAGCCTTTTCATACCAAGTTCTCCTACATCAGAAGCACTTTTGTTTTTTTGCTGGATTTGTCCTCTGCAGCCTTGAGTTGAAATCTCAAATCTGCCGCAGCCTTACTCTGCAGCCACTGAAAAGTGACCTGCCTCCTGTGGCCTCAGTCCCCCTCCTCCACCAGAGTCGTTGCTCACATAATTGTCATAAGATTGAAAGTAGGAAATGTGTGTGAAGCACCTCATGTGGACTTAGCATAGATAGCTAGTGTTTTGACATTTTTCCATTCAATCTACTCATCTATCCATCCACCCATGAAATAGATTAAAGTGGCTTCTCATATTAGTTCCCCAAAGGAATACATTCTGAAGTAAAATTTTGACTGAGTGCATCCTAATGAGCTGTGATCAGCACAAAAATGACATTCAGTTCTTATTTTGGGCTGTGCAATGCAGGAATTGCCAAAGGAGTATTTTCTTGGAGGGTGGAAGGCCAACTCCCTTTGCACACACACCTCTCCCTAAATCTATTCTGGGAGCAGCATTGATGACGATATTGATGCTTTCGCCATGAGTTTAAGTGAGAACCGCTAAATGTGATTAATATAGAAGGTGCCAAGCTGGAAAACTGAACCGTTCCCATTGCTATTCTGATCTTGGACAGCCTGGGTGGCCACGTGCTCTTTGTATTGCTAATCCTGTTACTATTTTTTAATTTCTGCTTTGTCTTTCTCCTTTCTCTTTGCCATCTTTTCCTTCCTTAAACCACACTTAGCACTTGGTGTCAGATTTCAGTGTGTAGGATGGCGCCATCACATTCTCCACCCAGTGAGAACAAAGTGAAGTTGGAAAAAGCACCAGACTGGGGCCAGGGAGGGTGGCTCCAGGTCTCCCAGGGCTTCTCTTTGTGCTAATTGTTGTTGTTAGGTGCCATGGAGTCGGTATCCAACTCATAGTGACCCTCATAGGGTTTTCAATGGCTGATTGTTTCGGGATTGTCTTGGGAGTGGATTGCCAGGCCCTTCTTCCATTTTTGCGGTGCTGGGAATTGAACCCTGGTCCTCAGAGACTGCAGCGCAGCACTCTACCAACTGAGCTACATCCCAGTCCCTTGTGCTAATTAGAAAGTATTTAACCTCATCAGTAAGGTAAGAGTTCTGGGATAGAGAATCTTTGAATTTCCTTAAGTCCTGGTTTGTGATTCAGATAGCCCTCTGTGGGCTATCCTCAGCTCCTTAGAATTATTTGATCAATTATTTGATACTTTCACCTATCTTGTCTCTTCTGTTTCTCACAATAGCCTTCTGAAACAGGCAGCCCCATTTTGTAGATTACAAAATGTAAGATTAAGAGCGAGTAAAAACCCAACTATTTCCTATTTGCAAAAGGAGAGATTACATAAATGCAGGTGATGCTGAGGTTCACTTTTCTTGCTGAAGTCCAGTGAGTTCTCTGACTGCAAACTCTGAGCTCTGATCCTTGCCCCAGTGGTACCCTTCTCTTGCACTTAGAATTTACGGTGATTGAAAACCCAAGAGGGCGTGGTGGTTCCCAGTTTTGTAAGCAGCCATCTTTGGTCCACTTATAGCAATGTTACATCCATACAGATATGTGTCTTAAATATTCTGCTTAGGATAGGACCATGAGTCTGCTCTCTAGGCCAGAAAATAAGTGCTCTGCAGTCCACACAGCCTTTTCATGTATTCCAAAATTACAGCACGCTACAATAAGTCAAAGTCACCTAATATCGTAGGTTATCATTTAAATTTCATAGGCCTCTTTATTTCATTGAGGTACTAGTGTTATTGGGGAGATGTTGGGAGCCTAAGTAGGTAAGTCTGGAGCATGGGTCTAGGAATGCAAAACCTCAGTCCTCGTATTTGGTGTATAAAAGAATTTATACTTGACATGAAAGTTATAGTAGAGAGTATATTGTTGTTGTTGTTGTTGGGTGCCACTAAGCTGGGTCTGACTCATTGTGGCCCTTATAGGGTTTTCAACGGCTGACTGTTTTGGGAGTGGACAGCCATATCCTTCTCCCATTTTTTGCAGTGCTGGGGATCAAACCCAAGTCCTCAGAAAGTACAAAGCAGCACTCTACCAACTGAGTTAAACCCCAGGCCCATAGTAGAGAGTATAAGAAAGGTTTAGTAAGGACAGTACATCTTTAAGGACTAATTACAGGGAAAACTGAGGCACCTGGAGAAGCTTAGATAAACCTGGAAAGTAACTTGGAAAAACCTGCATTCCCTGGGAGAACCAGCATAAGGAGGTTTCTATTTCCTAAGGGATGGTAAAGAAGCCAGAGAACAGGAGGGTTAAGCAGGCTTTTAGAGGGAAAGGTGACTTTGATAGACAAAGAAGATGGCAGCCTGAGAGAAGAGAGAGGTGAGTATGTGATTGTTAGAGAGAGAAGAGTGAGGAGTGGAGAGGAGAAAGAAAAGAAAAGAGAAGTGAAGAAGAAGGATTTGGGCTCCTGCTCTCTCTAGTTTTATTCAAACTAGGGCATGCCTCATGTGACATCAGCCCTAGGTACCCATCTCTGGGTGCCTAGTATGACCTGGGCCTGGGGTCTTTGTTTTATAAATGACTCAGTGATTTGGATAGCATGTGGGACCCATTAGGAAAAAGTCCTTCCAATGTCCTCGGAGACACATAGGGCTGCATTCATCATGGCGGAACAGCAGGAGCCATTTTTAACCCCCTTTCCCTCCATATTGCCTGCTAATGCCTAAGCTAACCCACCGATCACTAAGTGTAGAAAGAAACATGTATTGGAATTTTACAGTTATCTGGAATTTGGGCACATTTTTGCATAGTAGTAGGCTTAACATTTCTCCTTGTTTCTAATTCAATGGTACATTTAACCATTAAAAAAAAAATCACCAGTAATTCCAGCCACTTGGGAGGTGGAGGTAGGAGGGTCATGAGTTTGAGACCAGAGGCAGCCTGAGTAACTTAGCAAGACCCTGACTCAAAATAAAGAATAAAAAAATGGGATGAGGGTGCAGGCCAGTGGTAGAGCCCATGCCAAGTGTGTGCAAGGCCCCGAGTTCAAATCTCAAGTACTGAATAAAAGAATCCTAGTGGGGTTATGGTAGAGTACTGCTGCTCTGCACTCTCTGAGGCCCTGGGTTGGATCCCTAGCATTGCAAAAATGGGAGAAAGGCATGGCAATCCACTTCTGAAGCAATCCCGAAAAACAACCATTGAAAACTGTATGAACACCAGAGAAGCACTGCCAGTGCCGGGCATGACACAGTGTTAGGTAGTGTATCGTCCTATTGCATATAGGGTTGCTATGAGTTAGACCTGACTCAATAACACCTAAAAATAACAAGAAGTGGGGTTACAAGATAAATTACAAGAAATATTGCATGAGACATGTTGTTGTTAGGTGCCATCAAGTTGGTATCTGACTCACAGCGACCCTACATCCAACAGGCAAAACACCATTGTCAGTGCTTCTCTGCTATTCATAGGGTTTTCAATGGCGGATTGATTTTTGGGAGTGGGTTGCTGGGCCCGTCTCCAACAGCACCTGGTGTTCCCAGGCGGTCTCCCATCCAAGTACTAACCAGGCCTGACCCTGCTGAGTGTCCGAGATCTGATGGGATCAGATGCCACAGGGCTACGGCTGCAGGTGCATAAGACAGAAACACACTAAAAATTGTTTATCTGAAATTTAAACTTAATCAGGCATGTATATTTATATTTATAATTTTCACTTGGTAAATCTGGCAACACTATATAAATAGGAATTCAATGGATTAAATAGTAGTTACATTGTGCTTAAAAGATGTTGATTTGTTAGCTCTTGAAGTTTTACACATAAATTATAGCCAATCTTTATCAGTTTTCCGTTAATTCTGCTAAGGACTCCATTGATTTTCTTAATGCTTCTGTTTATTAAATGTTTATACTAAGTGACTATCCTATGAAGATTGAGATCCTAAAGAACATATTTGTGTTCAACTCACCTTTACGCTTGACAGAGACCCTGCTAAATGAAAAACAATATATCCAAGATTATAAATGAACTTATTTGGAGTTAGACTTATTTGAAAACTGACTTTTCATTATACTAATTATGATACTTATGTTCTTGGAGCCTCAGATTCCTACTTCTTAAATGAGATCAATAATAGATTTTTGTTGTTGGTGTTAAGTGCCATTGAGTCCGGTCAGGCTCATAGCGACCCTGTGTACAACAGAATGAAACACTCCCAGACACTGTGCCATGCCCAGCACTATGTCAGTGTGTCTCTCCTATTTGTAGAGTTCTCAATGGCTGATTGTCAGCAGTGGATTGCCAGGTTTTTCTCCCAAACTTTATAGCACCTAGTATTCCCAGGCAGTCTCCCATCCACGCACTAACTAGGCCCAACCCTGCGTAGCTGCCACAGTCTAGATAGGGCAAGATCGGACACCAGGATGGTACGGCTGCAATAGTAGATAATAGGCTAACAATGTCCATCTTGGAGATTAGGTGAGACAGGTACATAAGACCCTGGCATAATTGTACATGATAGGCACTCCCAAAAATTTAGGTTTTAAACAAATGGATGAATTTTTGCCTTCAAAAAGCCAGATGATATCAGCTAGCTAATGTCTAATTAGATGTATTTTATTATATCTATTTTAGTGTTATTTTTAACAGCTTTACTGAGATATAATTCACCTGCTGTATGGTTCACCTATATGTTATACTATTTTTATGTACAAATTGAGCTTTTAATGGTACATATAAGAACCCAAGCAGCTTCCATGCTGGTGAAAGTCCCACAACTGGCTGTGCCTCCCAGACTAACTCTGCTGTTTGGCAGACTGAAGGCTGAGGCTAGGCCAACTCGATTTGAAATATGCTTTAAAAGTATATGTGTATGTTTGTAACCTGGAAATAATAATTTGTCCAATTTGTATGCATAGTAACCAATTGTTCACTCTTTATTGCTGTCTTCTGTGCCTGTGGTCCAGCACCTAAATGGGAGAGTCAAAGACGAATAAGACAGGCTTGAGGAACTTTCAGCAAAGTGAGAATGTAAAACCTAGAAGGTACTTGGAACACTGGTGAAATCATTTATACATTCCTCTTAATCTGAAACAGAGTATTTTACTGAGGTACACTTTCCATGGATCTTTAAGTGCATACATATACTGGAACAGCACTCATCTTTAGCTTTTCCTTTTGTTGCTGCATGAAATGCATTTCATGTATCTATTTAATCACAAGGGTGTCTAGCTAAGGTCAAGTAAGGGCTATGATGACCAGGACCTTTTGTACAACACATTGTGCCGACACAGTTCTGTCATTAATGACATCCGCGATGCTTGCCATGCCTTACAGTTTGGTCATATTGATTCATGAATTAATTTGACTTCTCCATTTTGCAAAGATTCCATTTTAAACCAATCCAGTCTTTGCTGACTCACATTTTACTGTGACCTGAGAGGACAGGACGGACAGGACAGTCAGTCATTCTTGATGATTCCAGTGGAGGCTTTCTGTAGGCAAAGTCTGTTGAATTTGGCTCCTTGTTTCTCTTTTAGGGTCCTTTCAGGGTAGGTTTTCACCATATCCAGAGGATTCAGCCATGTGTGAATTTGTTCGGTCACATGTGATGAAGAGTAATGTGGATTTCTAGGTCTTGGCCTCTGATGAATGTGTGTGTCTGGCTCTCAGGGGAGGGCCATGTGCAATGCTGCGCCTAGCCACGCCAACAAATGGGCTAAAGGACCAAGACAAGTCTGGGAAAGTTGAAACTGTTCTGATAGGTGAGGCTGCAGAGGGCTGGGCCCCCTGAGCACCTTAGCACTGGCACAGTGGGGGAGGGCAGTCCCTAGGGTCCTCCCTCCTCGCTTCTCCCCACGCTGCGCCCCCAGGAGAGGGGCTTTTACTAACTCTATCTGTGCCTGTGATTCTGAAGTTTCTCAGGGACCTGCTGATCATATTATCTCCCTAGCCCTGCAGGAATGGCCTTCCTTGTCCTTTCTGTGGGTGACAGCCAGGTGTCCATGACCAACTTCTGGGAGGTTCACTTTGTTCTCTTCCTTTCTGCTGCAGTTTGCTTTATTCTACCTCACAGATCCCTTGTCTTCCCACATGCTTCCCCCTGCCCACCTCCACCAAAGGGCAGCTTTGTGTTAAAAGAACACCACCAGCTGTTCATACCTTGGTTGTGATTTAAGCCTGGAATCCCCTGGCTGTTTCAATCTCCATCTCTGAATCTCATAGGAATTTCACATCAGTGAGTAAGTGGAGCTGGCATGCTTCTCCTCCTACTCACTAAATGAGATCATACACAGTACCAACTCCTATTGTGGGCAAAGCCCAGGTTACTAAAATAGGATATTTTTGCTGGGCAGGCAAAGAGGTCACTGAGTGGATACCCACGTTCATGTCTGCCATGGGCAGCGACTCCAGGTTTCAGAGCCAAGGAACCCATTCCACTGCGAGCAGTGGCTGTATAACGTCAATTATTTTGGTCCCTGATGCTTCCGGGGAAAGTGTGAAGCAATGGGCAGAGACTATCAGGAACACATTTCATAGGTCAAAAAAAGCGGGGTCCAGTATTTGCAAAAACTGTGTATACTTAACTAAGTGCCTTCAGACACAGTTCAAATTGGCATTTACAGAGATATTGTTCATGGATACGGTATTGCCTTATTTTACAGATGTGGATAGTTGGGCACAGACTCTGGAGTCATGGTGAGTAGAAGACTTACAATAGAAGTTTGCATTATATCCCTCTACTTCCCAAATGCCTGCAGCCATACCACTGTGGTGTCAGATCCCATCAGATCTCAGAAGCCAAGCATGGTCGGACCTGGTTAGTACTTGGGAACACAAGGTTAGCCTGGGAGTACCAGGTGCTTTAGGTTTGCTGGGAGAAGGACCCAGCAACCACTCCCAAAAAACAATCAGCCATTGAAAACTGTATGAATAGCAGACAAGCACTGGCAATAGTGTTTCGTCTATTATACATGTTGTTGTTGTTAGGTGCCGTCAAGTAGGTATCCGACTCAGAGCAACCCTACATACAACTGGGGAAACACTATTGTCAATGCTTCTCTGCTGTTCATAGGGTTTTCAATGGCAGATTGATTTTTAGGAGTGGGTTGCCGGGTCTGTCTCCCAAGTCTACAGCACCTGGTCTTCCCAGGCAGTCTCTCATCCAAGTACAAACCAGGGCTGACCCTGCTTAGCTTCTGAGATCTGATAGGATCGGATGCCACAGGGCTACGGCTGCAGGCCTATTGTACATAGGGTTGCTATAAGTCAGACACTGCTTTGAAGGCACCTAACAATAACAACAACAACAACTTCCCAAATGACACGGTGGAAGCAACTTTCTTCCCCTTTGGGGAAGGTAAAGTTGACAAATTTGAATGAAATAGTACTTGAATGCTTATAGATTTCTTGCTAGGTATCTGCAGGGGATTGGTACCAGGACCCCTGTGGACATGTCCCTTATAAAAAATCGCACAATATTTGCATAGAACTTACACATATCCCTAGGTTACTTGTAATAGTGTAAATACTTAACATAGTGTAAATGCTATGCAACTGGTTGTTATATTGTATTGTTTAGGGAATAATGTCAGCAGGAAGTGTGTGCATGTTTGGCACAGACATGATTGTTTTCCTGAATATTTCTGACTTGTGGCTCTCTGAATCTGTGGATATGGGACTTGGGTATGTCAGCATTCTGTCCCAGGGAATAGGGACAGGCTGGGAGTCAGAGCACCTGTGTCTAAGTTCCAGTACAGTCCGCACTTGACTATTCTGGGCACCAACTTCCTTATCTGTAAAATGGAATTAGCAATTCTGTACTCAATCCCCAGTCTGGTACAATCACTTTAATGAATTAAAAATGTCACACCTGTACAAAGTGACCTTGTTATACTGTCTTTTAATTTTAAATATCAATAATGTTTCAACTGAATATGAAATTTAGGATACACCAATTTTCTTGGCCTTGTTAGTGAATTACATAAACACAAAATTATCATGAAAGTGATAAAAACACTAGACATATCATATCATGATTAGTTTGTCTTATTGAGGAACTATCTTAAATTTATTGATATGGAGAGTTCTGATGTACACATTCTTATTTTTTAAAATTACATTAGACTGCTATTCAATCATAGTACATGCCATTGAAAATGCCATTAGCATTTATCTTCCATACAATGCCATTGTTAAAGAGTTATAAAAGTAAATGTGTGATAGAGATATACATTGAAATACTGAAGAGTTAATACATTATCAGATGAGGATTTTATACTAGGGAAACATTAAATATATAAATATAAAACTTTGTAAAGAGCTGGCTGTGTCATACGTCTGTAACCACAGCAAATAGGAAGGCTGAGGAAGGAGAACTTCAGGTTTGAGGCCAGAGGTAGTCTGCATAGGTTAGCAAGACCCTGTTGCAAAATTAAAAATAGAAAAATAAAAAAATTGTGTGTGTATGTGTGGCTCAGTGATAGAGCATTTTATCTAGCATGTGTCAAGCCCTGGGTTCAGCCCCTAGTACTGAAAAAAAAAATTCATTTAGAGTGTTAAGCATATAATCTGTAAAGAACAAAGGCCATTTTTGTAGTTTAAAATAATAAAAATAAAATAGAATCAAAGGTATATTTCATTACAAGTAGTGTTATCCTAAATATTCAAAATATAATATGCACATATTCTCAATGTGCAGACACGTGCATCTAATTAATTCCAACAATAACAACAACATGTTTAATTACTGGGAGAAGGAGGTGGCAGTCCAGTACCAAAACAATCAGCCCCTGAAAACCCTATGAGGTTCACTCTGAGTCAGACCCGACTGGACGGCACCGAACAACAAAAACAACATGTTTAATTACAGCACACCAGGAAATGACTGTTGAATTCAATAAAAGTTGGTGTGTGCATTTAATCATAAATTGGAAACTTAAAACAGGTAGTTTAGTGTTTCTTTCATCCATATTTTTTCATCTTGGTTTAGTATGACATGATTACCATGCAAGAACATGTAACAAATGCTTAGTAGATGTCCATATGCTAATGTCCTCACCAACATATGAACAGTCTTCTGGTTTGCTTGGAGGAACACCCTCTGAACCCATCTGGAGCCTGTGGCAGGACTGTCCCTGCCCCAGGGTGACCATACAGTGGTCCAGGGGTCCACAGGCTTGGAGATGTGTGCCCTTCCCCCTCCACACTGTAACTGCAAAGCAGGGTTTAACAGACAATGCCTTTGCCCATCCCTATAGACTAGCCCTGGGGACTTTGTCACTGGGTCCTCTTCTCCATCCTCTTATGGCCTAAACATATCCTGTAACTTTTTTGAGATTCAATCTTTTAGCCTGTAAAATGAGGAAATTTTCTGGGATACCTCTCTTGGAAAGTTGTTTTTAGGATCACATGACAATGTATGTAATTGCCAGAGGCTATACCATTGTAAATGCTCTTATTTAAATACCATGTGCAGAATTTAATGTTAATTAAATGTTAAAGGATCTACAGGTATACTCTGTGGATCTTGGGAAGAGTAAGGAATAGTTTGGAATGAATGGGAAGTAAGTTGTCATGGAGTGGGTCCCAGGCACAGGGCGTTCACCCCTGCCACAGTGGGAAGGCGATTGGTGGTTTAGGGAAGGCACAGGTGCTTCTCAGAGCAGGCACCAGGTAAAAGGAGACCAGGATTTGAGGATGACCCTTCTGCCTACCCCTCTCTCCTCACCTGCTCTACCTTTCTCTTTCCTTCCTTTCTATCCTCTTCTTAATACTTCATTATGCAGACTTTATCACTACATCTATAACTAATTCTTAATCAACAGCTACTATGAAAATAAATGAAAGATATTAGATACTGTTTCACAGTTGTCACTATGTATTTTCCACCTTATTGTAAATCTATTTTTGGCATCAACCCTTATTGTTGTTAGATGCTGTAGAGTCAAGTCCAACTCATAATGACCCTGTGCCCAACAGAATGAAACATTCCCCAATTCTGTGCCAGGCACATGATCGTTTTTATGTTTAAGTTTTTATGTTTAAGTTTATGTTGCAGCCATGTATATGACACAGTTTAAAATGCACTTTTGCACATAGAAGGGAGTATATGTAAATTAGAGCCTGTTGCCACTTTTCTTAGGTTGCTTCTTTTTTAAATATTATTTTCAGGACATCTTACTCTAACTCTTTGTTAATTTTCTATGTTATAAATATGTTCTGATTTATAGAACATGCCTTGAGTAAACAGAAGTTTTTAAATTTTAGTGTGGTTTGAATTTAGCGTCTTTCTCTCTACGGATGGTGTGGTTTATTTGTTGTTTAAGGAATTCTTGTCCACCCCGAGGCCACTGAGATACTGTGTAGTGCTTCTTTCTTTCAAGGTTCCATTTTCTCATGTGTTCCTTTAATCATCTACAATTGGTGTCTGCACACAGTGTGGCATACAGATAAGTTCTTTTGAGTTCGTTTCCATGTGGCTGACTAGTTGTCCCAGTAACACTTTTGGAATGGTCCAGCTTCCCTGCTGAACTCCTGATAACTCTCTCATGGATCAAGTTTCCATGAACACGTGGCTCTGCCTCTGCGCTGGCTGCCTGATTGCTTCTGTGTGAATGCCGCACTCGCTCCATTACCACAGTTTTATATTTTGACTTGATAGCAAGTAAAGCAAATCTTCTTCCTTATTCTTTTAAGGAGTGTCTTTGGGTTTTCTTGTGCTTTCCTTCTTCCACAAAACTTTGAGAATGAGCTTATCAAATTTTATTTTAACAGGGCGTTGGGATTTTGTTTCCACTTGCTCTGAATTACTAGAGCAGGTTGAGGAGAACTGACAATTCAGTAATATTGACCCTTCCTGTTCATCATGAACATAGGTCTACTTTTAAAAGGACCCCTTTAATGTCATTATATAAATGTCGTTATATAAATTCTTTGTTGACAGTTATTCCTGAGAGCCCTATTATTTATTGCTATGCTAAATGCTTGACTTTTTAAAAATGGCTTTAAAAGATCCTTGCTGGTATGCACAAATGCAGTTGAACTTACTTCAATTCTCTTGATTAGTTTTAGTACTCTATTATTAATACTGTTACTTTAGCAGAACTTATAGAAATAGTCTGTGAATCATGACAGTTTTATTTCTCTTCTTTCTTCTCTCCTCCTTCTTGTTCCTCTTTTCCTTTTTTGCCTTGTACTGACTTATATGACCAATAAAATATTGGAAAGAAATGGAGACAGCAAACTGTTTCTCGCCATGAAATATGAGATTTGACCTTTACTTTGCCCTTAAAGAAAGTTTCCATCTGCTTGTTTACTAAGAGGTTTTTGTTTTCTTTCCTTTTTTGGCCATGGATGGATATTGGATTTTTCCCTATAATAAATCCAATTTGATCATATGGTGTTGTCTTTATTGTACTTTTCTGGATTCATCTTGCCAATAAATATTTTGAATTTTTGTATCTATGTTCCTGGGTGAGATTGGCCAGTCATTTTCCTCTTTTGAAATGTTCCAATCAGATTTGGTTATCTTAATAGCCTCATGAAATTATTTGGGTCTATTACCTTTTTTGTATATTCTATAGTAGAATTTGTGTGATATTAGAGTTATATGTTTATTGAATATTTAGTAGAACTCATCAGCAAAACCATCTGTCCTTATGTTTTGTCTGTGGAGATTTTAAGTACCAGTTATTGAAACTATTTAATACGACTGATACTTTAATGAGTTTTGGCATTTTATAGAAATATATAGAAAATTGTCTTTCTCTCTCTTTTTTTCCCCCGCTTCTTTTTCTTTGACCCCCTTTTCTGGCAGTATTTGGGGGATTGAACCAGGGTGATCCACCACTGACATACACCCTCAGGCCCCCCCTTTTATTTTTTATTCTGAGACAAAGTCTTGCTAAATTGCACAGATTGCCTTTCACCTCAAACTGAAGATCCTCCTGCATCCCAAGTCACTGGGATTACAGGCATGTGCCACTGAGTCTGGCTGACTTTGTCTATTTTCAAAATGTTCAAAAATTTTTGAGTAATATTCTTTCTTTTCAATTTCTGATGCATCCTGTTTTTCATTCCCAATGTTTTTTTTTTAAAAACAATTTTGTTTTATCATGGTCAATTTTCCTGAAGTTTGCCAACTTTGTTGTTGTTGTTGTTAGGTTGCCGTCAAGTTGGTATCCAACTCATAGTGACCCTCATAGGGTTTTCAATGGCTGAGTGCTTCGGGATTGCCTTGGGAGTGGATTGCCAGGTCCTTCTCCCATTTTTGCGGTGCTGGGAATTGAACTCAGGGCCTCAGAGACTGCAGCGCAGCGCTCTACCCACTGAGCTAAATCCCAGCCCTTGCCAACTTTAGTAATCTTTTTAAAAGAATTTTTTGTTTTTGCTATATTTCCCAACATTTTTTCCCATTTCATTATCCTCTCCTCTTTATTTCTTATTCTCTTTTGGTTTATCCCCATGAGATTTTTTTCTAAGTTCTTGAAATGGTTACTTCAACCTTTCTTCTTTCTGAACGAAGTTGTTATAGACAATAAGTTTCCTCATGAATTTACTGATCCTCATTTTTAATAAGAAAGAATAAGTCAAAGACTGCTTTTGTTGGGCACCTGGATCCACTTAAAATTTAAGTGTCCTTTTGCATTCATTGGCCTTATCATTAGGTAACAGAATTACACTCTATTTGTGGCATGCATTATTAGGTTTCTACTTATGGTAGAGATGAAAAATTTGCTTCTCTAATACACTTATTTTAGCAGAGAGTGTCTTAGTCCATTTTCTGTTGCTACTAACACAATACCATACACAGGGTAAATTATAAAGAAAAGAGGTTTGTTGTGGCTCACAATTCTGGTCAAGGTCAAGGGGCCATATCTGGTGATGGTCTTGTAGCTGACAGAGCCCTGAGGCTGCAGAGGGTATCAGGTGGCATGAGACAGGGAGCCTGCCTGTGTGTCCTCTGGTCTCTCCTTCTCATTAAAAGCAGGAATTCTTAACCACAGGGTTCCACTCCAGTGACTTCACCTGATCTAATCACCTCCCGGAGGCTCCACCTCTGAACACATGGTTGGATACCTTCCAATGGGAATTAAGTTCCAATTTGAGTTTCAGAGTGATCAAACTGTAGTCAAACTATAGCAGAGTCATGTAAAAAAAATTAAAGTAAATGATCAAACAAGGAGTCCAAAATTGCCCCCAAATCCCTAAAGTGGTATGTTGTAGATCAAATATGAAAAAAATTATGAGGCCAACTTCTCAGGCACCTGTGTGGTCTCATGGTATGTGGAATTATTCAGTAACCATGGGCAATTTTTGATAGTTATGGAGACTAAGGCAGAACCTGGGGAGATAGACATGTATAAATGTTTTTGTTGTTAGGTCCCATTGAATCAGATCCAACTCATAGTGACCTTGTGTACAACAGAATGAAACATACCCAACACTATGCCATACACACAGTCTGTTTATGTTTGATCCCATTGTTGCAGTCACTGTTTTTCTTCTTATTTTGAGGAGTGCCACATCAGCAAAAGGAGGTCCCAAGGGCTTTACTCCATTCCCATCAGTAAGGTCAACTCTACTTTGAGGAGGCAACTCTTCACCAGTTGTTTCTTGAATGCCTTCCAGCCTGTTGTTGTTGTTGTTGTTGTTGTTGTTTTAGGTGCCATGGAGTTGAGTCTGACTCATAGGGACCCTATGAAACACTCCACAATTCTGTGCCAGGCACACGATTTTATTTATGTTTAAGCACATTGTTCCAGCCTAGCGGGGGTTAATTTCTGGCACTATATTGAACAGTGCTTTTCAGTTATTCATAGGGTTTACAATTGCTAGTTGTTTTGGGAATGGGCTGCCGAGTCCTCCTTACTAGTCTGTCTTAGTCTGGAAGCTCAGCTGAAATCTGTCCACCATGAGTAACTTTGCTGGTATCTGAAATTCTGCTGGCATAGCTTTCAGCATCACAGCAACATGCAAGCCCCCCCAGTATGACAAGCTGACAGATGTGAGGGGGTATAAATGTTTTAGTGTCCAAAAAGGAAAAATAGTTTTGCAAATTCTAAATTGTAGGTTAGATGATCGTTGTAGAAATGGTATTAGAATTAAAGACTTGATTATTTTAGAGAGTTTGAATTTGGGAGGTGTTAGACAAGGCCACAGTGATCCAGCCTGGGCTCATAGAATATATTGTATCATGTTAATCCATTTCCTCCTTATTAGACAGATCATTTTACTGGCAGGTCAGTGTAATCAGGAGAAAACTATGATTTCTTTAGTAATACGTCAGTTAAAGTCATTATATACTGTTAAAAATAATAGAAATAAATGAAATTTATGATAATATATTAATAAAATGTTAGAGTTATTTGGGAAACACCATTTAAAGGTCACTTTTGGTAATGAATATATCATTGTCCATCAAGAGGAGAGTTATAGTAACTTGCCACAGTGTCCTGTGCTCTTTGGCATTTGGAAACAGATTTCAGGTTGATCTGTTTCAATTTATCTCAATCAAAGTGTCTAGTAAAACTTTTAATTATAGTAAGTTTTTTGGGAAAAGTTTACAGTGACTTTTGAGTTTTTTTTCTTAGGTTTTAAAGAATGCCCAAGAATCTATAATGGCATCATTATAGCTTATTACCCCTATGTTACTTTTGTCCACAGAACAGAAGGCCAAAGTCACTGAGGGCTGTGGTTTTATCTCAGTGGTAGAGCACTTGCTTAGCATGTGCAAGGTCCTGAATTCCAGCACCAGTACTGTAAAAATCGGTAAATAAATAATGTTGTTGGATAGCAAACATAGAAGAAGAAATCAGGAGCTAATTGTTTTCCGTTCCAGTCCATCACATCCTCCTTGAGTGAATTTAAACAGTTACTTTCCAAATTTCTTTAATGTATTAGCATTTTTGCCTGCAGCTATAGCCCTGTGGCATCTGATCCGGTCAGATCTCAGAAGCTAAGCAGGGTCGGGCCTGGTTAGTACCTGGATGGGAGACCGCCTGGGAACACCAGAAGCTGTAGGCTTGGGAGAAGGACCTGCAACCCCCTCCCAAAAATCAATCTGCCATTGAAAACCCTACGACTAGCAGAGAAGCACTAACAGTGTTTCCCCTGCTGTACAGAGGGTCGCTATGAGTCAGATACTGACTCGACGGCACCTAACAACAACAACATTAGCATTTTTACCTCTCGTTCTATTTAATTCACTATGATCATGTCCAAGAGGGAATCTTGGAAATTACCAAGTATATTATCACCATGCCATTTGTATGGATGGACAGAAAATTCAGCCTGATGTGTCCCTCTGGGTTATAATTGTTGCAAAAGCCCTGCAGTTCTGCCTTGTCTCTGTTTCTTAAAATGTCAGGCTGTTTCAGGGACCAGTGGTCATTGATGTGGAACCTTTCTGATAGACACATTTACTCTTCTTTTCTAGGGTACACGTGTTTCTTTCAAACATGGTTTATTATAGGGGTAAAGTCAGAGGTTTGGATTTCAAGTGTGTTTTTCCTGAAAAAATGGCACATTGTGTGTCGTGGGAAGCACCTATTTCTACTTGGGAGAAGCCAAGAAAATGGAGAGAAGCTAATAGAGAGCTAAGTTGATAAGCAGACATAGCTCCTGTTTCTACAGCCTGCTGTGGATGGTTACCCATGTGTGTTTGTTGGTTATGTATCTTGTTGGGAGGCAAGGGACAAATGGCATGCTAGTTGGCAGAGTTTTTGTGCAACCCAGAGTTTATAATTAGAAGGCCACCAGAGCTAAGAGCCATGGCTGCCCTCCATGAGAAATTGCATTTTCCGGTACATGTACTTTGAGTACTGTTCTTACACCTTCTCTACCCTTCTTTGATTTTTCTTTCAGGATCTCTGAGGTGAGGCCAAGATGCCTGCAGCTCCAGAAGGGTCCTCAGCAAAGAGTGCTGTGTATCTGCTGACATGAAGGTGAAAATGCCGGGTCCAAGGATCTCTGCAGCATCTTCCCCCTGCCCCTCCATCCAGCAGGGGATAGCGAAGATTCCCAGATGAAGAGAAGTTAATTTTGCTTTGGGGAAAAGCCAAAACCTGTTAGCCTACCAATACTGTTTTACCTTAATAACTTCTGTGTGTAGTTGGGTCAGAGGCAACTAGTATCAGACCCAGTATCATACTGAGGGAACCGGGACACAAAAGGCAACCATGTTTTCTGGCACCAGATGAGGAATGGACGCTGGATATGAAACAGGCTTTTCACCAGCCAGTAGGAGCCTGCAGTGGAGTGCGTATTTAAAGAAAACCCAAGCGACAGACTTGAGCAGAAGGAAGAAACACACTTTCATGGTTCTCAGGGACAAATATTCCAGAAGAAGTGATAATGGAGACCCAGGAGAACAGGTAAATGAGTTAACATTTTAAATGATAGCAAGTGACAGAGAGATTTAAAGGCATGTTGGGTTTTTCCCAAATGAAATGTAGGAAGCAGAAAACATGAATGCCCTGTCAAGGTCAAAGTGATGGAACTCTATGGAGAGATGCTTTAGTAGTAAGCGAGATCCTACATGGAACATTTGGAGCCAGGGGTTGGAAATAATTCCATCACATTTGTCCAGATCATTTTGAGTTTTCTGTTTCCTGATGTGGCTATTACAATGTAGATTAGACTGGACTCTACATAATATCTTATTTTGTCTTTCCTAAGATTAATATAGAAGCGCCTCTCACTAGCCATATTATATAAAAGAAACAACTGTGAAGTAGTTGGAATTGTAGCAAATAACCTGAGAAAGGAGAGAGAAAAAGAGAGGGAGACTCTACTTTTTCTTTATAAACTATGATGATGAAAGATAATTCTTGCTTCTTTTCTCCACTGTAGTTGCTATAAGAACATATGCTTACCATATTTTGCAAGCTTGAGGATTACTACAGAAGGATATTTGTGCATTCATTACTACTTAAATGTATGTGCACTTTTTTCTTCTTAAGCATATAACACTCTTATTAATTTTGACTGGTATGTTCTAGTATGTTCATAAATTGAAAATTTTCATGCCATAGAGACCAGGGAAGGTTTCGCATCTTGTAACCTAATGACATCAATAGATGAAAAGATTTTTCAAATTTGACTTCTCAAACTTGAAATTCTAGCTAGATGTGGTGGTGCAATACCTGTAGTCTCAGTATTACTTCTTGTTGTTAGGTGCCCGTGAGTCATGTCCAACTCATAGTGACCCTCATAGGGTTTTCAATAGCTGATTGCTTTGGGAATGGATTGCCTATTCCTTCTCCAGAAGTTACACAGGCAGGCTGCCTCTGGCCTTGAACTTGTGAACCTCTTGCCTCTGCCTCCTGAGTTGCTGGGATTACAAGCATCTGTGAAATACTGAACAACAACAACAACAACAACAACAACAAAACCCAGTATTTTTCCCTACCTTTTGAAAATTTTTTCTCATTAGAACTGTTATTTTTCAGTAAAACTTACCTTCTAGCATCATCAGGATTAATTTTGGAACTGATTTGTTTGCTTGTTTGTTTGAGACAGGTCTTGCTGTGTAGCCTAGGTTGGCCTGGGACTCTCAATCTTCCTGCCTTGGCCTCTGGAACACTGGGATTATTATAGGAATGGGCTACCATACCTGGCTTCCAAACTAATTGCTTTTTAAGTATGTGAATATATCAGGGTGTTAAGACTGCTTTATGGGTTGATGTTTATTGTACAATTGGCATATTTGACTGTTTTCTGTATTTTCTAGTACTGTGAGAAGTCATCTGAGACTAATTTTCTTACTATTACTAATACAAAATTATTTAAACATAAAAAGAATGTTATGTATCTATCCTTCATGTAATTTTGCAGTATTTCTGTTTTTTTTTTAACCTTCTAAAGTACTTGAATGGGCAGAGGTTTAGTTCAGTTGGTAGAGTTCTGTGCTATACTCTCTGAGGACCTGGGTTCGATCACCAGTTTGATCACCAGCAAAAATGAGAGGAGGATCTGGCAGCCCACTACCAAAACAATTCCGAAACAGTAAGCCACTGAAAACCCTATCTGGGTTGCTAAAATTGGACCCATCCTGATGGCACCTAACAACAACAGCAAGGTACTTGCATAATAGTGCTTGTCTTCCCAGTTTTGCAAGTAGATATTTTTCAAATGAAAGGTGAACTCATTTTCGTTTAATTTACCAGTTGACTCATTTGTTATAGGTAATTTCATTTATACATGTATTTGAAAGATCAGTGATTATATAGAATCATTGATGCTGGTACTATAAATTGTCAACAATCAGAATTGATTTGAAGCATCTAACATATGTTGAAATGACAACAGATTATGTTGTCTTTGCAGTCACTAGGTGATAAATTCTATGTGCATCTAGAAAGAAGTGTGAATTAACTTTGAGTATATTTCTTGCAGAAAATAACATTATATAAGCTCTGAATACTTTAGAATTCTCAGTTTATTTAAAGATAAAATGTCAGTGAACACTTTTGAATACGTGGAGAAGAGTAGATGTGCTAGGTATCAAGACTGTTGCAATAGGGGAGAAAGGGTTCAGCTCTGAATAGAGCAGAGACTACTGGGGATCTGCAGACAACAAGCAGAGAGTGAGGGGTCAGTGGATGGAAAATTACTAAGAGGGAACATTAGAGAAGGAGGATTCTTACTAAACTGGCTTGACAGGATGATCACATATCAAGAGTGAAAGATGAAGAACTTGATTAGGTATAGAAGGTGATTAGACATCAAGGATGGCAATTCTCCCTAAATGCTCTTAGTATGATGCTTGCTACATTTGAGCCAGGTAGGTCAAAGACTCCCCTGGCTTGAAAAGAGGCTCTGAGGAAATTGGCTGAAGTTTACTTAAGTAGAGTCTTTTTCAGTCGCTCTTCTTATTCAAGAAAAGAAGAGATCTCTTTCTTTTTTTCTGAACCATATAGTCCACTTACCAATCCATCATCTTTTGTTCATTAAGGACTGGTGGAAGTATCTGTTGAGATTTAGTATTAAAGGGTTTTTGTTGAATGGTTTGAGAAGTCAGGCATTGAATGAGAGAGGATTTCTATGTAATTGATAAAGGAAAACAAAGTCTAGTTTTTGGAACAAATTAGAAGTGCAATTTCTGAGTCTGGAGGGCAGCTAGTTGAGAAGACTTCTAGATGTTGGGCTCGAAACATCTGCAGATGGCAGAGAGGGGAGGTCAGGGAGCCAGTGGACTGCCTGGTTTGAATGTCTCTGAAGGTAACACAGATGGGGGTCATGGTTATTTCCTGGAGCCCAGCAAAGAAATGCAGGCACTGACTAAGAGCACCCCTTTTGACGATGACAAGCATTTTCTGAAGTTGATGACAGATGGTTTTGAGGGTGAATCAGAGTATAGCAGCAAATGCTGTATATGACAAAAGACTTCCAAAGGGTTGTGGTTCAAGAGTGGAGGGGAGTTTATTTGACAAGAGAATCATTATTTCTGTTGCATACAACATTTAAACATAATAGCCAGAATTACAATGGATAACATGATACCAGGAGGTGTCATAGATACCAAAAGCCTTGGCAAAGTTCCTAAGGCTGTCATATGATTTCTGAAACATTCATACTAATATTATTTACCCATTTGAATATAACCAAGGGAAAGCTAAGCATTTTTTTAAAAAAAATGACAGTGTTTTTCTTCAATTCAACATATAAAGTAAACCTAATTATTTTGTTGGTATCACTTTTTTTTTTTTTTTTAACAAAGTGAAAGAAAAAAATCCTTTGGGATTTTTCAGGTTTCCTCTGGGAAATCACAAGGTCAGTTGAGATTAACATTTATTTAGGATTTGATTTGGAGAAGGCAATCTTGTCAAACATGTTGCAAGGTTTGAACACTTGACTAAATAAGATCCTAAGAGCCTATATTGCTATGAAACAATATTCAGCTATCTATTTAACCAAAGTGACAATAAAAGATCTTAAAGTAAGTAATATGATTATAAAAAATTTTAGCTCTTTTAAAAGGAAGAATGCTTGGTCCTTTTAAACAGTCAAGGACAGGAGAAATATTAGCACAGGAAATTACTCTGATAAGACTTAGAATCTTTGTTTCTTAGGCAGATCACCCAAAATATAATGAAACCATTTTATAATTTCTTATTAAAAGCAAAATAAGAATCCAAGAAAATTCTGTCATTTTAACAGAGACTAAAGGTCACTAAAAATTCTCATAAATAAACCATTTAATCTTAGATTTGACTCCACGAGATAAGATTCCTTTTGTGATATTTTCTACAAACGGGAACTTTTTATTTCATTCAGGTTTTGTTCTGCATTTTCCTTTTTCTAAGTCATTCTATTTTAGAATAAAATTGTTCTTTCTTCCCCTTAATAAAAACATACCTTGCGTATTTTGCATAAAAAGTAATTTCTCTTCTTTTCTTTAAAACTGTTAAAAACAATTTCATTATTTTTAAGTTTTAAATTTTTAGATTGATTATAACTTTTAACCATCAGTAACCATTTCTTTTTTTTAACAGAGAAAGTGAGGGTGTAGACAATTGTGAATTGTTTATTATATACCAGCATTTTTCAGCAGACTAGCAAATTCTGTGAATATACATTTCATAATTTCATAAGCATATGCTGCTTTGTAGAATAATTTCCCATATTTAATAACAGGCTAAAATGTAATTGGCCCCTTTATACCATGTTTGTTGTTATTGTTAGGTGCCATCAAGTCAGGTTTAACCCCTATGTACAACAAAACAAAATACCCAACACTGTGCCATGCCCAGTACCATGTCAGTGCTTCTCTGGTATTCGTAGGGTTTACAATCACTGATTGTCTTGGGATTGTTTTAGGATTGGGCTACCATGTCTTTCTGTCATTTTTGTGGTGCTGCAGATTGAACCCAGGGTCTCAGAGCATGCAAAACAGCACTCTACCAACTGAGCTAAACTCCAGCCCCATATCCTACTTAGAAATTACTAATAAATACCTATTACCCAACATAACTCTAAGGTTTCAAGTTCCTGAAAAGATTGTGGAAATATTTTAGCATATATATTATAACAATAAACAAAGCTAGCCATCAACTCAAGTTACTTCCTGTTAACTATTTTATGGCATATTCATGTTAGACAAGTATCACAAAAGGAAAGAAAAAAAAAAAGAAAGAAAATAAAAAACCTGAAGGATTCAAGTTCATGGATGTTTTTCTGCTGTGCTTGATGTATATACAGTAACAGGTATCAAGCAATTCACCTGCAGCCGTAGCACTGTGGTGTCTGATCCTGTCAGATCTCAGAAGCTAAGCAGGGTTAGGCCTGGTTAGTACTTGAATGGGAAGACCAGGTGCAGTAGGCTTGGGAGAAGGACCTGACAACCCACTCCCAAAAAACAATCTGCCATTGAAAACCCAGAGAA
The DNA here is from genome assembly GCA_007922755.1 of Pedetes capensis. Lineage (NCBI taxonomy): Eukaryota > Metazoa > Chordata > Mammalia > Rodentia > Pedetidae > Pedetes > Pedetes capensis. The sequence continues at coordinate 76,374 of VMDO01003940.1, forward strand.
GCACCAACAAGAGTGTTTCACCTGTTGTATGTAGGGTCGCTATGAGTCGGATGCCAACTTGACAGCACCTAATAACAACAACAACAATCAAGCAATTCATCTTTTACTTCATCTTTACTTCTATATTTGTTCTCAGACTAACTTCATAATTCATAATTTTAAACAGTTATATTTGTATTTAATTAGCAAACAGTTATATTTGTATTTGATTAGCAAACCCAAATATAATGCTTATATTATACTAATGCTCATAACTTAGAACAGATATTCATTTTTATTAAAATAATAACTCCAAACTGGTCATATTTATTACAGATATACTCAAATTGTGTGAACTTGAAGATTATTTGGATTAGTTTGTCTGTTTCTGGGAGCTTTAGGAATACTTTGTTTGTATAAGTACTCTTTACCTTTAAGCCAATTTGAATAGAATTCCTTTAAAAGATTTCATAAATGTGGTAATACCTTCCAAAATACCATGTCTGCCACATAAATAACTAGCCAAAGGTAGAGACTGTCCAGCTTTCATTCTAAAACTCCACCCACAGGTGAGGTCAGTGCAGTGACATGAAACTCACTGGCATAGGTATAATAGCTGACTTTTGTCTTTCCCTCATTTTTAGTTTTATCTGAGTTATGTTTGTCATGGTAGAATAGCTGAAGGTTGCCTGCTCAGTAGGAGGCTAATGCTTTCCACTGAGATTTATGGAGAAGAGTTTTAAGATGTTTCCTCACTTGGCTATCTATTGTCTTGGGAGGCTCCTAGGACTTTTGAGAGCCCCTGCTGGGGGTGGAGACTCTGGAATTCCAGCAGCTGTGGGGAGGTGAGGGGTGGGATGGGAAGGGACTGTTCCTGTGAGGGTTGACAGAGGGACAGAGGGCATGGGAGTTGAAGGGCAACATGTCAGAGCGTTCAGAGGAACTGAGGGCTGATCAAAGGGGGCTGGTGAATGGAGGAAGGATGGGCAGAGCTGGGGGCAAGAGGAGGGTTAGCAGAGGTCCATTGGAGAAGTCAGTGAAGTTCTCAACCTTCCTCAGGAAATCATGCCACAGGCAAAAGAGCCCAGACATAGTGCTGCAGTGGTAGAGCATATACTCATCAAGGAGTTGAGGGGAAAGCTGGGTGCAGTGGCACACACCTGTAATCCCAGCGACTCAGGAGGCAGAAGTTCGAGACCAGGGGCAGTCTGCATAATTTAGCGAGACCCTGTTGTAAAAAAATGGGCTGGGGGTGCAGGTCAGTGGTTCAGCACTTGCAAAGCATGCAAGCGGGAGGCCCTGGGTTCAACCCCCAGTACTGCAGGAAAAAAAAAGGAGTTAAGGGGAGGGGAGAGTTGAGTGGACTGAGGAGTTCCCATATTCTTAGCTAATGGTACATTGCAAACAAAGAAGCCCATGGACAGAGACAAAGGACAGAGACATGGACAAAGAAGCCTGTGAACAAAGAGGCCTAGGGCCTCTTCCAGCCTTTAAGTATTCTTAGAACCTTTAGAAGCAGAAGCCCTCATCCCTCCTTCATGAACTGCCATTGGAGCTCCAGCTCAGGAGCTGGACTCTCCTTATTGATCAGTCAGGAGAGAAGGCACATGGGTCCTGGAGGAGAGGGCTGGGGATCCAATGATGAATCTTAGCTCATTCAAGTCACAGCACAATACATGTTAAAGAGCTCACTACTCTGACATGCACTAAGTCAGTGAGGAAGACTTTATTTAGGACTATTGTGATAGGTCTCCCATGTGTCTGCCAGCTTGTCATGCTGTGGGGGCTTGTGTGTTGCTATGATGCTGAAAGCCATGCCACTGGTATCTCAGATACCAGCGGGGCCACCCATGGTGGACAGGTTTCAGCTGAGCTTCCAGACTAAGAGAGACTAGGGAGAAGGACTTAGCAGCTCACTCCCAAAACAATTAGCCATTGAAAATGGGAAACCCTATGGTAGCAGAGAAGCACTGTCAAATATAGTGCCAGAAAATGAGCCCCCCACTCTGGAAGGCATTCAAAAGATGACTAGGGAAGAGTTGCCTCCTCCAAGTAGAATTGACCTAATGACAGCAATTGAGGTAAGCCCCTAGGATCTCCATTTGCTGATGTGACATGACTCAAAATGAGAAGAAACACAGTGGCCACAACAATGGGCTCAAACATAAAGAGATTGTGTGCATGGCACAGTGTTGGGTAATGTTTCATTCTGTTGTACATAGGGTCACCATGAGTTGGGCCTGACTCAATGGCACCTAACAACAACATTGTGATAGGTGTGAAGACTGCCACAATGTGGGGAGACTGAGTTCAACTCCCAACACAATGAAGACAACTGGGCACTTCCAGCCAATGAGCAGGGGAGGGATCAGTGAATGGAAACCACTAAGGGAGACCGTAAGGTGGAAGGATTCTGGATAGGATCCTTGTGGAAGGTGGGCCAGGGTGACCGGCTATCAGGGATGAAGGTTTCTCCCTAAAGTGATTGAGTAATTCCTGTTGTAACTGGGTCAGACAGGACAATGACAGGGCCCCCAGATGAGGTCTGCTTTGGGAAAAGGTTTCAGAGGAGCTGCCTAAGGTTTGGTCAAGATGAGTCTTTGCCAGGCTCAGGCTGAGTCATCCCTGATGCCCTTACGCCAACTTCTGCGGGCTGAGGACCACAGCGTACTGCCTTCTGTCAGGGTTCTCCAAACAAGCTTCTGTTTTTAGAATCACTCATTCAACTAACGTGTATTGTGCATTTATTATGCACCAGGGACTTGGACTATATCTAGGAATAAAATTGATGTGGGTATCAACTTCTGTGGCTTTTACATTTTGCTAAAGCGAGACAGAAAGCAAACAACAAATCTCATACAATTCATCTAAAATATCAAATAATTAAATTATACAGTGTATAATGTGATGGAACAAATGGAAAGATGGGCCAAGAGAAGGTGGTAAGAGTCCCATGAGCCATGTGGGACCATGGTCCACAGTTATGAAAAGCATCATGGAGGAGGTAAAATTGGAGCCAACTTGAAGGTGGGGGAAAATGTTCCAGAAAAAGTCCCTCAAGGAAGGGGCTGATGTGTTCTGGTCCACAGGAAGACTCCAGCTGGCTGGAGGGAAAAGGGCCGAGGAAGCAGAAGACGCTGCTGAGGAGGTAGGCCGGCTCTGGGTCACAGTGGCAGAAGGCACCCACTGTGGGTATGGCTGAGTGACATGATCAGACTTACATTCCCAGTGTTTGCCTGGGGCTGCCCTGCCCAGGGGTAGAGGGAGAATGGGAGGAACCAATCTTGGGTCATTCCCACAGTCCAGATGGCAGAGAATGGTAGCTCTGACTGGCAGTCCATGTTGGAGGTGCTTCCCTGTGCTGGTTTTGTATCAATCTCTCCAGTGAGGACAATTTCCTTACCCTCTAGCCATATCCGAATGTTGAATACAGTTAAGATGAACATCAACAACCTAGTTATTATAGATGTTGTGTTGGTTTTCCAGCAATAACAAATTCCCTAATTTTCCCATACCAGCTGAGTGCCTACCACTCTTTTAGTGTTGTTGCTGACTGCCCAGAGTGAATGCAAACCCAATATGTTATGGGCTCACTCCCCTGAGACTACTCCTACTTCATATGTCAGTTACAGGTGGGGACCCCAGACTCCCTGTGCTTCTTCCCAGCCAATTACAAGTTAGAGTATGCTTAGGATTCTTCTCCACTCCTGGGTTTGATAACTTGCTAAGGTGACTAAGTCCGCAGGAAAGCATGTTCCTTAAGATTACAGTTTACTACAAAGGTACAGCCAAGTGGGAGACCCGCACAGGGTAAGGTGTGGTTAGGTGGCCAGGCGTGGACCTTCCCTGCTACTCTGGGTGCCTTGATGTGTTCATCAACCAAGCCCCTTGGCTTCATTGTCTCATAGTTTGTATTGAAGTTTCATTACATAAAAATTATTGATTAAATCATTGGCCACCAAGAGTCACCTATTAACATAAACTTGTTGTTGGTAGGTGCTCTTGAGTCAGGTCCAACTCGTAACCCTCATAGGGTTTTCAATGGCTGATTGTTTCAGGATTGCATTGGGAGTAGATTGCCACATCCTTATCCTATTGTACCATTCTAAGGGTTTTAGGTGCTCTGTGCCAGGAAACATGGGCAAAGATTAAATCTATATTTTTTTGTGATACCAAACTAGAAGTAACAAAAATTAAGAGGGGAAAGCAGAGTCTGTCTTCAAGATAGAAGGCAGATCCACAGGGTTCAAGTACACAAAAGCAAACTTAGACAGGGAAGAGCAGGTGGGCAGCAGAGGGCCAGTCTCACATGCCTGATGAAAGACAGGAGTAGAAACCATTCAGGCTCAAAGCCATGATCTACTGGCAGTACACAGAAATAGAGCCAGCGAGCAAAGATGGGTCAAGTGGCTTAGTGATGATTCTGCACCTCCTAGCTTGCCAGGGTTCCTGAGGACAGATAATACCACTCAGTATTCACATCCATGCCTCCCTGGCTTCAAGCCCTTACTTGTGTGATGAGACTCTAACCCCTATGCTTCTGTCATCTGCTTAAATCTTTCCCAGCTTTTTCTTTAGGCAGTGGCATCTCCTAAGGGTTCAGGAACAATTTTGTTCATCTTCTTCCCACTTGAGCAGCTTGGTCCGAAGGCCCAGCCATGCCTTTGCAGCCGGTGCCCTAGGTAAAGCGTCATTCCTATGCCCCCATGGGAGCCCCTAACTCAAAGCCATCACCACATACGTGTGTGTGTGTGTGTGTGTGTGTGTGTGTGTGTGTGTGTGTGTGTGTGTGTGTGTTGAGGGGGGATGCCTGGCCTCTTCTGATGGCTAGGCTAATTCTGTTTCCTGGAGGGAGGCAGCATGCCTGAGCTCAGGCTTGGGCACTATTTCATGAATGCCATGGCTTCACCTGTTGTTCTCCTAGTCTCAGAACTGGTCCTTTGCATGCAGCCAAGAGAGAGGAACTTGGCCTCCCTCTTCACTCTCTTCCTTAGATACCTTTGCATCCAAACAAAGCAAACCAAACTCTCAGTATGGATCTTTCTGTCTTTGTAAGAAAACACAGATCATGTCATGGACAGAGTATAAACTCTGGAGCCAGAGGTGCTTGATTTGAACCTCAGGGTTGCCACTGACTAGTCCTGTGGCCTTGACTCCATAGCTTGTTCCCTATCATGAGAAAAATTGCGCCTACAATAATGTCAGATTGAAGACCATGAATGTCAATCCCTCCACCCCAGAAGAGGCAAAGACTTTGCCCCCTCTTTGTGCCCACCAACACCAGTAAGGAACAGCCATCCGAGGCAGCTTACTTCCTACTGTTCCAGCTGTTCCCACCTGGACACCTGCTCTGGCAGTTATGGTAGGAAAGGTGCTGCCACTGCTAGCCCAGCTGAGGGTGGTTCACTTCCTCCCTCTGGGATAATGCCAGGGGATTTCGTTCTTGCCACCACCATCCCTCCATGTGTGCAAAGATGGCATGACCTGTCTGGAGAAGGGATTACACAGTGTCTTTGGCCATGACATAGGAAACACAAGACTGACTAGAATCCTGATGAATGTCATGTGGTATCTTTAGAAAAGCAAGTCACTAAAAGGTGAAGTCAGGAGAGTCCAATCCCTGGAGAAGGACATCATGTTTGGGAGAGTGACAGGTTCAATGAAAAAAGGAAAACCCTCCACTAGATGGATTGACACAGTGTCTACAACAATGGGCTTAAACATAAATAAGATCGTGTGCCTGGCACAGAATCAGGGAGGGTTTCATTCCACTGTACATAGGGCCTCAGTGAGTCTGACTCAAATCGATGGCACCTAAAAACAACAACAAAAGGAGACAGGATACCCCCTGACAGTTGGTGGTTCTCAAACAGTAATAAAAAGAAGGGCTTGGCCACCTTGGTTCCCCCCAGCTTCCTCCCTTGGGCTACAGTGGTAGCTTCCTCTGTCCTGGTTCCTGGAGGGAAATCAGTGAGACTGTGTGATCCTGAGCCCTTCTTTGAGTTTCTGCCTCCCAGGTCTGGTCTGCAAGAGGCAATTCGTGATCAGCTCTTTCACTGTCAGAAGCCAGAAAGCCATTTTCAGTGTGCAAGGGAAGGAATTCAGGGAAGGAATAGGGGCATACATTGACTGACACTTGCAATATTTTCTTGCCAACCAGGCTAGTAGCCTCTTGTCATGATAATGAGTTCATTTCACCTACTGCCTCATGCACAGAATGGACCACCACATAGGATCCATCCAGGGTTTATGTCAAAAGGTGAAAAGAGACCACAAGAGAGTGTTCTGGAACCCAGGAGAAGTAGTAGTGGCACTATTTGCCCCTAAGGCGCCAAGAGACAAGGCATAGGAGCAAATACAGGTTGACCACCTCTAATAGGAAAATCTGAAATCTGAAATGCCCCCAAATCTGAAATTGCTGACATGACACTATAAATGGAAAATTCCACATATGACCTCATATGACAGGGTCAAAATGCAAGTGTGCTAAAAATACTGTATAAAATTACCATCAGCCTATGTGTGCAAGGAGTATCTGGAGGATAAATGAATTTCAGAATTAAACTGGGATCCTATCCCCATGATATCTCACTATGCATATGCTAATTTTCCAAAATCAAAAACAGACAAAATTTGAAACATTTCTGGTCCCAAATATTTTGGATAAAGGATATTATACCTGTACTTGAAGTCTGAAGGTCCAAGTGTGATGAGGTAGAGCAAGACCCCAGGAGAAGGGCCGTGACCTTGGATTGAAAGTTACCCCAGTGAGTCAAGCCCCAGTGAGGCTCAGTGTGGGTGTTGAGGACTAAATTCCCTGAACTCACTTTCTTTCCCCCCAGTTCCTGCTGAAAGATCTTACAATTGTCTATTTCTAGACAGTTAATTAGAGTAAACTGAATTCTTTGTCTAAAACCACACTCCTGTTCACTTAATTTTGAAATACTATATTAGATAGAATCCTGAGACCATGATTTGATAAAACTAGCATCCTCTGGTGAGAAGTAATTTAAAAACATGAGTTTCCTTATGAAAAATAAATGGGAATCTTACTTGTCATATTTTATTGTTCTTGTTTTAGTTTTTGTATGTTGGTTGGTTGTTTTACAGTGCTGGAGATCAAGTTCTGGGCTTCATGTATGATAGGCAAGCAAATGCTCTACCACTGAGCTACATCCCTAACTGCATATTTCTTAAAAGAAGAGATGCAGTTTATTCCATTTCTAAATATCTGCATATAGAGTGGTATTGTCAATGAGCAGTGCAAAGGGTTACCATTATTTTACTTCTATGCAACCTAAGGGGCTGGGATTTAGCTTAGTTGGTAGAGCACTGTGCTGCAGTCTCTGAGGTCCCAAGTTCAATTCTCAGCACCGCAAAATGGGAGAAGGACCTGGCAATCCACTCCCAAGGCAATCCCGAAACAGTCAGCCATTGAAAACCCTATGAGGGTCACTGTAAGTCGGATACTGACTCGATGGTACCTAACAACATCAACATGCAACCTAATGCAGCCATGACTTGGAAAGATAAATCATGGAACCTTTGTGCACAAAATGACAGAGGTGTGGCCTTATAGCCCTCTGGGGAGTTCTTAATGCTCTCTTCTTAAGTAGGAAAAGGCAAGGATGCTAACTCAGAAGTATGACCTCATTTTCCAAAGCATGTTTAATGAAACTAAAGACCAAAGTTGACCAGTTGCATCTACCAACAGCACAAAGTGAAGGGAAGCGTGGCCTATCATCTGGCTTGTTGGGGATCGAATGTGGCCTGTCAGATGAATTCCACTGGGGTGCCAGCATTTCTGCTCTGCCTGGCAGGGCTCCTGGTGTAGGGAGGGTGGGAGCACAGGGCAAGGATGGAATGCAACTTGCCGGGGTGACACCTCGTGAGACATCAGGCATGACCAGGAAGTGCCCTGAGGTTGAATCTGAAGGAGGAATGGATGCTGAGCAAGGAAGGAATGTGTGTGCCAAGGCCAGGTGGGAGAGCTGGGCTGGTTAGTCAGATGTATGAAGCCCCCAGTGGAAGGGGAGGTGGAAGGGAAGTCACCGGGAGAAGTGCGAGCCCTAGAGTGAAAAGAATGTGGAGTGCTTGATGACACGTGTGTGTTGTGTCTCACTTCTATGTATCCCGGGGAGCAAAGCCATGTGTTCTGACTACCCTGGTAATGGACTGAGAGCATTGGAAGAAAATGGTTGAATAACCAGCTACTGAGCTCCCCAGAAAGGCCACTGAGGCCACTTTTACATGGATTTGTGTCCAGAGGATGCTGCCTGTGGTAGCCTGGGAAAAGCCTGTGCATTCAGCTATGATGCTCATTCCTGTTATGTTTTCATATGTAATTTGAATTTGTTGTTGTTATTAGGTGCCATGGAGTTGGTATACGACTCATAGCAACCCTAGGTTCAACAGGTGAAGCAGTATTGTTACTGCGTCTCTGCTATTCATAGGATTTTCAGTGGCTGGTAGCTTTTTAGGAGTGGGTTGCTGGGTCCTTCTCCCAAGCCCACAACACCTGGTGTTCCCAGGCAGCCTCCCATCCAAAACTAACCAGACCTGACCCTGTTTAGCTTCCAAGATCTGATGGGATCAGATGCCATGGTGGTATGGGTGCAGGCCAATTTGAATTTGTATACCATAAAATGTACCATTGGAAAGGGTACAATTCAGAGGCTTTTAGGATATTCGCATGATTGGGCAACTATGGCCACTATTTAATTCTGGGATATTTTCATCATCCCCCAATACCATTCCCCACAGTCCCTGACACCCACCACTCTGCTTTCAGTCTTTCTGGATCTGTCATTTCTGGACATTGCATGCATATGGAGCCAGCCAGCATGTGGTCACTGGGGGACTTGATGTTGTGAAGGGTCGCTCATGTAGTACCACTCACTATTCCCTGTAATTCTACACTGAGTTCATAGCTTTTTGCCAAGGAAACCAAGGCTAGAGCAAGAGGGGAGGGGTGCAGAAGTACAGACCCTGGGGCACCGGACCTGGGGCGGGGTGCAGTCATTTAGTCAGTTGTCAGGAAAGGCTACTGAGCACCTGTGCTGCCCTGGGCTGAATGTTTGTGTCCCTTTAGAATCTGTAGGTTAAAGCCCTATCCTTCAGTGTGATGGTATTAGGAGGCCAAGCGGCTGGTGGGTAGTTAAGGTTAGATGAGGTCATGGGGGTAGCCCGTGATGGGATTAGTGATTTATAAGCAGAGACACCAGACAGCTTGCTTCTTCTCTCTGCCAACATCACACTCAAAGAGGTCACATGGGCACAAACTGAGTGAGGAGGGCTCGCGATGAAACCTCCCCTGCCCGCACCTTGATCTTGGACTTGCAGCCCCCAGGACTGTGAGGAGTAGCTGGGTGTGGTTGAAGGCGCTCTGTGGGTGGTATGAGAGATGGAGGCCAGATGGCTGGCTGGCTCTCCTCCAGGTGCTGCTGGGGGGCATGCAGCACAGCTATGGATAGATGTTATTGTTGTTGTTGTGTGCCTTTGAGTCAGTATCCGACTCATAGCGACCCTCATAGGGTTTTCAATGGCTGACTGTTTCGGGATTGCCTTCGGGAGTGGATTGCCAGGTCCTTCTCCCATATGGATAGACAGCATGTGGGTAAAAAGATGGACACATCTGGGCTATGTGTGATGGAGAGAAGAGGCAAGTAAAGGGTGGTGGGAAGAAGTCAGATAGCACTAAGTTGTGGCCATGTTAGCAGGGTGGTCAAGGCTCCAACCTTCATCCCCAAGGTGAAACCCAAGCACTGACACCAAGAAGGGTAGAAGGTGACAAGTGCTACGTGGAAGATCAGGCCAAGACGGGGGAACAGCAAGTGCAAAGACCCTGGAGCAGGGAGGGTGCTTTGATGTTCAAGCACTGAAGGCGCCAATTGAGTCCATGTGGAGTGGATTGGGGAGATGAGGCAGGGGACACAATGGGGACACTTGACCCAGGGGAGAGGAGGCCTAAGATGAAGGGGAGATAGAGCATGAAGACATTTTAGGCTCAGGTTCCTGACTCTTGTTCTGAGTGATACCTGACTTTTCCTCGCATGCTCATTGTCTACACCTTCTTCAAGGCCCTGGCTTCTGCCTGCAAACTTTGGTCATTCTTTCATGCAGACATTGGATCACCAACTCTTTCACATGGAATCACATGCTGAACTCAAAATTGTGAGTCCAAACAGCGTTTTTCCCTGAATATTCATTCAACAAGAAAGGGGAAGGAAGCTGGTGATCGTGCTGCAGGAGAGCTTCAAGGAGGAGAGGGGAAGTGGGAGGATGGCAAGGGAGCATGGGAGAAACCTGGGGGCTACCAGGAGTGCCCTTGTCCACTCCTTCAAGGTCAGGTGACTCCTATAGAAAGCAGTGATGGAGGCTTATCTACCAGTGAGGTTAGAGTGCAGGAGCAGGGAAGGGAAGGAGGCTCTGAGGGATAAGCAGAGAGATGCCTGGCTTTGTACTTCTTGTTGTTGTTTTGGGAGTGGGTTGCCAGGTCCTTCTCCCAAGCCTGTAGCACCTGGTATTCCTAGGCCATCTCCCATCCAATGACTAATCAGGCTGACTCTGCTTAGCTTCCAAGATCAGGCAGGATCGGATGGATGCTAGAGTGCTATGGTTACAGACCAGCCTTGCACTAGAAGACCTAAAAGTCTTCCTGGTGGCACTCTGTGACTTTCTGTTCTGTCCCCATTGTTGTGGGTCTGGGGTGCTGCTTGCTGCCTGTGGCAGGGACTAGTGGGACCGTGGGGACTTCTCCCCGTTACACCTGTGCCATTACACCTGTGCAGACTCTCCCTTGAATGCAGATGGCTGAAAGGCCTGTGGTTGTAAAGACTCGGCATGTGTGAAAGAATGGTGACAGGTGCCCCCTGCATTTCCAAGTGTGCTCATATGACTGCACACACATAACCACATATACACACCAGCTGTCTTGTAGGAATATGTGTGCACATGAGGTACTTCCTCTGAAAGAAATAGAAGATGTAGCTCTTAAAAATGAAAGCCAATATTGTACACAAATATCTATCAGTTTGGAAAATGGCTTAGTTAAGTAGAAGAGATATTCCCTGTGGAGATTAGTTGTGAGTAGAAATGTGACATTGCAGGTGGGAGTATATAAATGTAAGGGATGGACTGTGATATGAATTTCATCTTGGTTTTAATTTCTTTAAGCAGAGGCTTTAGAAATAAGGTGAGATGAATTAAGGAGAATGTTCTGGAATAGCTAATTTTCCTTTTAATGGAGAAGAAATCATATCCTTGCAATTGACATTGGGTAAGGGTCATGTTTCCTAGATCGCCAACATCACCTTAATGCTTCAATAGATTTTCTCACTTAATGGTATTTGGTCCAGATTACACTGACATTATAGTGCCTAACCCACATCATTTTCTATTACTTTTCCTACTATACTTATTCATAGGTTTTATTTCCATTGTGTACTTCATGTACCTGTTCATATACTTCAAGTTCTTGTTATTTGTATTCTTTTCTTTCCTAGGCTTTTGTAGAAATGCGATTTGAGTTGGCTAATGTATATTTGCCTGCAGCCATACCACTGTGGTGTCTGATCCTGTCAGATCTCAGAAGCTAAGCAGGGTCAGGCCTGGTTAGTACTTGGATGGGAGACCACCTGGGAACACCAGGTGCTATAGGCTTGGGAGAAGGATCTGGCAACCCCCTCCCAAAAATCAATCTGGCATTGAAAACCCTATGAATAGCTGAGAAGCACTGACAGTAGTGTTTCACCTGTTGTACCTAAGGTCCCTATGAGTCAGATACCAACTCAATGGCACCTAACGACAACAACAATGTATATTTAGGGGCTGGGGTTTAACTCAGTTTTCAGGGTGCCTGCTCTGCACTTTCTGATGACCCGAGTTCTATCCCAGCACAGCAAAAATGGGAGAAGGATGTGGTAGTCCACTCCTGAAAACAATGAGTCATTGGAAACCCTGTAAGGATCACTATGAGTTGGACCCAACTAGATGGCACTTAACAACAACAAATGTATATTTAGGGTAAAACACGCTGATAGACTTTCCAAATTAAAAGTGCTAATAGACTTTCCCACTTAAAAGTACAAAGCATTGCTGAAAGAAATTTAAAAAGATATAACTAAATGGAAATACATCCCATGGTCTTAGATTGGATGACTAGATATTATTAATGCTACTATTTATCCAAAGTGATCTACAGATGCCATGCAATCCTTATCAAAATCCCAGTCATGTTATTTGTAGAAATGGAAAAGCCCATCCTAAAATTCATATGGAGTCTTAAGCAATTCTAAATAGCCAAAACAAGATTGGAAAAGAATAAGTTTGGAGGATGAATATTCCAGACTTCAAAACTTAATACAAGGCTTCAGCAGTCAAAGCAGTGTGGTATTAGCATAAAGACAGGCCAGTGGAATAGAATAAAGAGCCCAGAAGTAAATTCTCAAATACATGGTCAAATGACCCTTAACAAGAGTCCTAGCACCATTCAATGGGTAAAGGGCAGTCTTACATGGTGCTGGGTAAATTGGATATCTGCCTGCAAAAGAAATGAAGTTGAACTTTTACCTAACACCTTGTAAAAAGTTAACTCAAAGGAGGTGGAAGACCTAAATGTAACATTTAAAACTATAATCATCCTCTTGGAAACAACCATAGTGAAAAGGTTTCACAACATTGGATTTGACACTGAAGAAGGAGAAACAAAAGAAAAAATAGACAGATTGGACTTCGTGAAATTAAAAACCTTTGTGCATTAAAAGACACTATCAATAGAGCAATAAGGCAACTTGCAGAATGGGAGAAATATTTGCAAATCAAACATCTGAGAAGGGATTAATGCCTGCAGTATGGAAAATACTACTGAAATTCAAAAAACAAAACAAAACAAAACTAAAAACCCACAAAGAACCTGATTCAGAAACAGGCAAAGGATTTGGTCATTTCTCTGAAGAAGATATGCAAATAATCAATAAGCACATGAAAAGATACTTGACATCACTAATCATTAGGGAAATGCAAATCAAAATACGAGAAACCAGGCTGTATGGTGCATGCCTGTGATTCCACTTACTTGGGAGGCTCAGGCAGGAGGATCATGAATTTGAGGCCAAAGGTAGCCTGTACAACTTAGCGAGACTCTGTCTTAAGAATTGAAAATTAAAGAAAAATTATAAAATAGCCACAATGAGATACTACTTTATACCCATTAGGATGGCTACTATAAAAAAAAAAAACCCAGATAATTGCTGACAAGGATATGGAGAAGTGGAACTCTCCTACACTGTTATTAGTAACAGGGTACAGGCATGTGTTTGGAAAACAGTATTGGAGTTTCTCAAAAAATTAAAAACAGAATTATCATATGATCCAGCAACCCCACTTGTGAGTATGTAACCAAAATAACTGATATCAGGGTCTCAATGACCTATATTCATAGAAGAATTATTTGCAAAATCCAAAACATGGAAACAATCCAAATGTTCCTCAACAATTGAATGGATAAAGCAAAATATGGTATTTCTATCTACTGGAATGTTTGCAACTGTACCACTGTGGTGTCCAATCCCATCAGATCTAGGAAGCTACACAGGGTAGGACCTGGTTAGTACTTGGATGGGAGATCACCTAGGAACACTAGGTGCTGTAAGCTTGGGAGAAGGACCCAGAAGCCCACTGCCCCTAAAATAATCAGCCATTGAAAACCCTATGAACAGCTGAGAAGCACTGACACTAGTGTTTCGCCTGTTGTACAAAAGCATTGCTATGAGTCCGACACCACCTCAACGGCAACTAACAACAACATCTAATGGAATATTATTCTAAAGAAAGGAAATTTTGCAATATGCTATAACATGGATGACTTGAGGACATTATGCTAAGCATAATAAACCAGTCACACACACAAAAAAACCCAAATAGTGTATGGTTCCACATATATGAGGTCTTAAAGTAGTCAAAATCATAGAGAAAGAATGCAGAATGATAGTTGGCAGGGGCTGGGAGAAGGGAAATGGAGAGCTGTTGTGTAATGGGTATACAGGGTCAGTTTTACAAGATGAAAAGAGTTAATGGAGATCGATGATGGTGAGGGTGGCACATTATAAATATATTTAATACCACCAGATTGTGTACTTAAGATGGTTAAAATGGTAAATTTGAGGTTATGTATATTTTTCCACAATTTAAATAAATCAAAAGAAAAGGAAGTGCTAGTGGCTAATGTATGCCTCAGATAAAAACATTTTAAAATAAAATGCGTCTTACCTCAGGTTAGATAGTAGGTATTGTGATATTGTATATCAATATTTTAGGGTGACAAATCCTTCCCCATACACACTATTTACAAAGCATCTAAGAGTAGGTTCTGGGGCTGGAACTTAGCTCAGTTGGTAGAGTGCCACTCTGCAGTCTCTGAGGTCCGGAGTTCAATTCCCAGCACCACAAAAATGGGAGAAGGATGTGGCGATCCACTCCTGAAGGAATTCCCAAACAGCCATTGAAAACCCTATAAGGGTCACTATGAGTTGTACAGAACTTGATGGTACCCAACAACAAACAAGAGCAGGTTCTAGGAATCTGAAACCCCTGAGACAAAATATAGGGAGGGAGAGATTTGTAGAGAATTTTTTTGAAGCAAGATGTTGTCAACAAATAGAAGGGAGTCATCCCATTTCTTATTAAGCTTGGTGAACCCCACTGAGAGCTTGGGTCATATGCTCTCAGACACACTGGGGTCCATATCTGGCTCATGCTGAAACACCCCAGGAAGCAGGGGGCAGTGGCTGCATTAGCATCAATCTGTGTTGCCTGTATTGGTTGGGTAAGGGATACGAGAGAATTTTCCATAGACCACATCTGAGCTAAGCAGGAGTGTGTCAGAGCGGGGTTGGTTTGGGGCATTTTCAGCAGGGTCTGCACAAGAGGAAGAGGGGCCCAGCAACAAAAAATGGGAACTCTAAACGTGTGTAAGGAGTCATGAGTGGCTGTCAGGTATAGAAATGTGCTAACCTGGGGCCAGAGAAGTCCTCAGGGGTGAGACTTTTCAAAGAGCATCCGAGAGAACGGGGAGCACTAATCACCTGCCAGATCACAGAGCTCAAGGCACTTGGCCAAGTAGCAACAACCTGATTCTTCCTTTGCCAGCTTTGGCCTGTATGAGATCAAAGGGCAGCTAACTGGGGGAACAGGGGAGGAGCAGAAGCTCTGCATGCTTCTTCCTGGAGGAGGAAGTAGAGCCGATGGTGGAACGAGCAAGGAGACATATGATAAGTTAATGGAGATGGGAGGTTGACTTTGTATTTGGGGCTTTGGCTGGACTTGTTCCAATAATAGAATTGAAATGCTTATTTGTGACTTAAAGTGATCTCAAGACTGCATTACGTTATGGTAAAGAGGAAAGATGGGGTCTGTCCAAATTCCTATCCCAAGGCAGGGGATTTTTTTTTTTAAATCTGTTATCAATATTATTGATCAAAGGTATTGGTTGTTTTTTACATCACAAATATCTGCTTTTGGGGGCAGGGAAAAATTGCTTACATGAAATATCCCCTTTCTCCAAAATCCTTTTGAAAAGGTGTATTGATTATATTGGGCTGGGATTTAGCTCAGTTGGTAGAGCACCACTCTGCAGTCTCTGAGGTCCTGAGTTCGATTCCCAGTACCACAAAAATGGGAGAAGGACATGGCAATCCACTCCCAAGGCGATCCTGAAACAATCAGCTATTGAAAACCCTATGAGGGTTGCTATGAGTGGGACACTACTCGATGGCACCTAGCAACAACAACAACAACAATTGATTATATTACTAATAGGCACTTAAAAGTTATTGATTATTGCTTTCTGTTATTTCTGCAGACACCTGAAAAATAATTTTGCTATGTCCAGTAGATCAGTGCTGCAGATGGCACCATAGTATGATCCACAATAACTCCCAACCCCTGAAACCTTCTACTATAGAGCCTGGGAAAGCTCAATATTGATTTCCTCTGCTTTCCTTGCAGCTAGAGGTGGCCATGGGCTGGGATTTACCTCAGTTATTAGAGCACTGCTCTGCAGTCTCTGAGGTCCTGGGTTCAATTCCCAGCACCGCAAAAGCGGGAGAAGAATCTGGCAATCCACTCCTGAGGCAATGTCAAAACAATCAGCCATTGAAAACCCTATGAGGGTTGCTGTGAGTTGGACATGACTTGACAGCATCTAACAACAACAATGGGCTGGGATTTAGCTTAGTTGGTAGAGCGCCACTCTTCAGTCTCTGAGGCCCCAAGTTTGTTTCCCAGCACAGCAAAAATGGGAGAAGGATGTGGCAGTCTACTCCCAAGCCAATCTTGAAACAGTCAGCCATTGAAAACCCTATGAGGGTGGCTATGAGTTAGACATGACTCGATGGCCCCTAACAATAACAACAACAACAGAGGTGGCCATGTGAAACAGTTCTGGCTAATTAGAGAGAAATAGAAGTCTGCTGGGAAAATTCTTATTTCCCAACAAGATAATAAGACAGGCAGATGCAACTGGTCCTCCCTGCTCCCTTTCTTCCTTCATTGATTTTGGATATATTAGAACTGTATTATCCATTTTAGGACAAGGAGAGAACCACCTGAAACATCACTGAGACTCTGGTCCTGACATTGTTGAAGAATGGCCTTCCTACAGACATCTGGACATGTGAGGAAAACAAACCCTTATCAGTTTAGCTACTACTAGTCAGGAGTCTTTGTATAATGTGGTTATGGTCACCACATTGGTGGACACACTCCACTCAAAAATCTCAAAGCATTTTTTCTTTTTCCTTTTCCTTCCTTTCTTCCTTTTGCCCTCCCTCTCTCTCCTTTCCATCCTTTTTTTCCTTTGCTTATATTTATTGAGCACCTCTTCTCTGTTAAGACCTCCTTCCAGCTGTGGGATGCCAAATAGACACCAATTCCAAATCTGATGTTGTGAAAAGTCAGGGACTGAATTGGAGGGGAAGAAACTAGTAGTGGCTGACAGGGTAGGAGGTGATGATACCCATCTGGGTCAAAGGTGATGAACATGTGAAGTACAATTGTTTCTCTGGGTCCCTTTCTTCTTGCATAAGGTTTGAATTTCAGCTACCTCCATTTCATTCAGGCCTCTGATTAAAGGCCCATCACAGAGAGGAAATCTACAACTCCCTGTCTTCCTTGTTCTGCTATCTTGCTCTGCCTCATCCTCTGACCCATACATAGAACTTATCTCTACCTGGTATCATGTTGTTGTTGTTGTTGTTGTGAGGTGCTGTCAAGTCAGTATCCAACTCCTAGGGACCCTGCGTACAATAGGCAAAACACTATTGTCAGTGCTTCTCTGCTGTTCATAGGGTTTTCAGTGGTGGATTGATTTTGGGAGTGGGTTGCCGGGTCCGTCTCCCAAGCCTACAGTGTTCCCAGGTGGTCTCCCATCCAAGTACTAACCAGGCCTGACCCTGCTTAGCTTCTGAGATCTGAAGGGATCAGATGCCACAGGGCTAGGGCTGCAGGTACGTGGTATCATAGAAGAAATTTATGTATCATTTGTCTATTTGCCTATTGTTTGTCTTCCTTAGAATGTAAGCATGAAATTAGGGGCTTTGGTTACTCTTGATTCTTTAATAAAAGATATTTACTGATTTTAATAACCATCATTAGTCCAGTCCTCTCTAGCATGGAAAGAGCCTGCCATTTGGAGTCAGGCATGGTTTCTAGTTGTGGCTTTTCTGTTTCTCAGCTGCATGACTTTGGGCAATTGTTTCACCCTTTGAATGTCTCAAGATCCTTGCTAAAGCTGGATTCCTATTTTTTAAAATTCATATATTTTCTGATGGCTTTTGTCCAAATAATCCCACCATTTATTTAGATAACATACATTAGAAACTACAATATAAACCTGACTGAATTTGGCATCTCTTTTTCACTAATATCAATTATGAACACTTCACAATTCTTTCCATTCTGTAAAACTGAAACTCTACCCATTCAACAAACACAGACTTTGTCTTGTTCCTTATATTATCCTTGTCAGTGAGAACTGTGTCTGGCTGGGATATAGCTGAGAACAATAGATATTATCAATATTATTTGAATAAGTAGATGATCCCTAAATCCACACCATTAGCTTTGACATCTCTCTGGAGTTCTGGATCTGTGTTTCCCATGCTGACTAACTGTCTGAGAAGCATCCCGAAGACACTGTGCATGCAGATGTTCAATGCTGCTTCTGAGTAGCTTCCTTCCCTGCTAATTCTGCTTCATTGGTGAATGCCTGTTGGTTGAGGTCATTCCTTTGTCTCTAAAGCCTTCTGCCCCTACGTTCCATTGTCACCATATCCTCTTTGGCTCCCAAGGAAAGAGCATGAGGAAAGCCAAGGATTTACCTTGAAGTCCTTTAATTAAAGGATTTTTCCTGGAGTTTGTTTGCCTTGACACTGTAGCAGGGACTGTTTCCAGGCCTTGGTAACTGAGCATGTAACTTGGGGCAGAGAGAGAAGTTCCTTGATAGATAAGAGCTCATATTTTTTTTCTATTTGTTGATATTCTAAAACATTGCCTTGTCTATACTTACCTAATTAAAGAAATAAATATTTGTCCATTAGGCTTTTCTGGCCTGATCTTTATGCCGAATTATCATATTCTCCTCTAATTGAGTGAACATGCTAACCTCTTCCAAGTAGGAAAAGGCAAGCATGACTTACATCTCTTTTTAAGAACAGTATGAAAGAGGGATGGAAAAGCTAGCATGTTATATACATTAATGATGGTGAATTCTGCATAGTAATTTTGGGTTGGAAGGAAAAGTGGTAATTTAATTAATAGCAGTTTTTAGGATTAACTCTAAAATTGAATTCTATTCTATTCAGGGTATTTCAAATAAGAAATGCATACAAGTTTACTTGTTTGTAATGTAGCTTTTGGATTATCTTAATAGACGATTTTTTTTTGGCAATGTGTCTCATCCATACTTTGAGAAATAAGCCAAAGAAGGGCCAGTATTTGCCGAAGCCATATCAAGCTTCACACACTTTCCAATAACAATGCAAGTTTAGTTAGAATTTTGGGGCGAGTTCATCATGTTCCTATTTCCAAGGAGTTTTCCATGGTGATGGGGGAAGAGTCGGGCAACCAACTAGATAAGATAATACTACTCAAATAAATTACATATATTTTTAGCACATCAAAAGATCTATGTATGTGTTGTTGTTGTTGTTAGGTGCCCTTGAGTCGGTATCCGACTCATAGCGACCCTCATAGGGTTTTCAATGGCTGTTTTGGGATTGCATTGGGAGTGCATTGCCAGGCCCTTCTCCCATTCTTGTGGTGCTGGGAATTGAACTCGGGACCTCAGAGACTGCAGTGCAGTGCTCTACCAACTGAGCTAAATCCCAGCCCATGTATGTGTAGTCTCATGTTTTACTTTGCGGCTGAATCTCTTTCCAACAGCAAACCAAATAACTGATCCTACTTCTGGTCTTAAAAACAAAGACGTAAACAAGGCCATAGAAGACAGTCGTTCCCTTAATCGTTTCCTCTCATGGCATAGGCTGTGATAAATCTTATTTGGAAACGCTTCCCTATCAGTATTAGCGTTGAAGACATAAGCCCTAGAAATGTTACGGTTTCCACTAAAAGGCCCTGTTCAACTCTGTCACAGGACTGCATTTTTTTCCTAGACGTGCATTCTCCAACTATCATTGCCCAGTGTTTGAGGTCTAGGTAGCAGGAAGCAGCCTGGAGCAGGCTGGGCGGGGCCAGGAGGGTGGGCGGGTCGGGAGGCTCCTCAGTTAAAGGTCCGGGTTGAACTTGGGAGGCGAGGAGCCTGGGCGGGGCCAGGAGGGTCCTTAGCTAGTAGCTTGGGTGGGATGGGCGGGGCCGGGAATGAGGCCTGGCTGCTAAATTTGATATACGTTGTGTCCGCCGGGGGCGTGGCCTGCAGGGCGCGGCGGGCGGGGCAGCTCCTTAACTAACGTAGAGTTCGGCGGGGCGGGGCCGGCGGCCGGGCGGGGCGACTCCTCCACTAACGGTCTCTGCGGGCGGGCGCACACCACCGCGTGCTCCATCTGCTCCTGCTCCCCCGGGTAGCTCCCTTTTGCGTTTCCACCCTGGCTCGGGCCGCTGCTGCCGGACTCCGACTGAGCGCTGTCGTGACGGCGCCCACCCGCGTCATGAGGATCCGGCTCTCAGGGCCTGCGCCGGGCCTGTCCGCGCGGCGGAGCCGGCCGTGAGCGGCCGCTGGAGCGCAGGCGGGCGCAAACCCCGAGGCTGAGGACGTCCGCTATGGGGGACAGGTACCCGGCCGAGTGGGCGAGGGCTGCGGGGGGTGCCGGGCGGCTGCGGTTGCCGCGCGGCCCCTGAGGCCCCCTTTGCTTTTCGCAGGTGCGTCCGCGTGACCGTGCTGCCCGGCTGCGTGGGCTGCAGGACCGTGGCGGTGCCGGCGAGCGGGACCGCGCGTGACCTCAAGGAGCGCATCTTCGCTGAGACCGGCTTCCCCGTGGTCGAGCAGCGGCTGTGGCGCGCCGGCAGGGAGGTAGGTGGCGCCGCGGCCGGCGGTGCCTAGCTGGGCGCGCACGTGGGCGCCGGCGCGGGGACCCTTGCGGCTTTGGCCGTGCTCCCCGCCCCGCAGGCCTTTCTGGTGGGTGGGAGGTGACGTTTTGGTGGCCAGTATAACCCGAGGAGCGTGTGTTTCATTAAACTTTAGAGGCAGCATCGTAGAAATGCCAATCATCACTCGTATTTTTCTATCCATGTTGTAAATTTAATTGGAATGCTGTTAAATCTCCGCCATTTATATCTTGTAATTCTCCCCACTTTTGACTTGCTGTGGATAGAACCCAGGGTTTTTTTTTTTTTTTTTTTTGCACGTGCTAGGCAAGTGCACTACCACTATACTGTTTTTTGAATCAACAGAAATTTAGGGCTGAAAAGGATCTTCAACCATAATTTAAGATGCAACCTGTTATTTTGAAGAGAAAACTTATATTAAAATTTCTAAAGTACTAACAGATGACTTGATAGGCCAGAACTTTGGAAAATAGGAATATTCCCTATCATGTGTATCCTTTAGGATTGAGGAAAATTCTACAGGGGAAATGTCTCAAAGAAAGTTTACTGAAAATAAACTTACTCTTTTAGTCTAATAAATATCTTCACGTGTTTATGTGATGAGGAACATCATCTCCAGGATTTGAAAGAGTCAAAAGAGTTTGAACATATACACAAAGAGAACTTCAGCAAAAGGGAAGGGCATTTATGGTACTGCCTTTCTTGCTGCCCAGTAGGAATAATGGTGAAGTACTTGGTACAGGGACCTTTAATCCTTCAGTTCAGATCCCTTGTCAGTGCTGTGGCTGGTAGTTCTCTTACACAAGGATTTCTGACTGATGTGTTCTCATGCTCCTCCCCAGGCGTTTCATTGTCCTTATCACTTCTCCCAAGGGGGCAACTCTGACTTGACCAAGGCCTTGAAACAAAATGGAAAAGGAGCAAACTCTGTCATTGCCATCTCTTTCTAGGCCTACCCTCACCCCCCTCCCACTTGGGTCCACTCTTCTGATTCTATGCTCACTTGTCACTCCTTGGGTTTTGCATCGTTTTGTCCCATAGATGTAGTTATATCCAGAAGCTCTCAGCATGGCCTAATCTTGCCATTGGAAGAGGCTTTACAGGTGCCTATGCAAAGGCTGGATGCTGGATGTGGAAGTGGCAGTGGTGCATAGTGTTTGGGGTCAGGTAGGTTGAAAGGTGAAAGGGATCTAGGTTGGATGTTGTCCTGGTAGGAGTCATGGGGTTCTAGATTGTGGCCGTAAAGGTGAGATTGAAAGGAAAGGATATCCAGGAGACTCTGTGAAAGAATTATGTCAGTTTGGTACTAAATGAATATGGGGACTGGAAAGAGGGTGTAGAATAAGGCAAAAAGGCCTTGCCAAAGATATTCATAAGCCTGGAGTCAGACAAGGACAATAAAGAGTTCAGCTAGCAGAAATCAGTACAGAGGGTTAGCTAATTTTGAGAGAAATATGGTGATCAGTTCACTTTATTGCAGATGGTTCAGCTGAAGCTGAGACATAAAAGGAACAAGTAGGAAAATGCACAAAATGAAGTGGGTGACCTAGATCCTGCTTGTACTGCCCTTGTATGTATAACAGTGGCCAGAATCACATGTGAGGTTCTGCTTTCCCATTTCTGATGTGAATGTGATGCATCAAATTCTAAGCAACTCCAAGGTCTATACTGGATGGTGAAGTTCAGCAGGCAGCTGCAGGTCTGAGACAAACTTGAGGGAGAGCTGTCAGGGCTGGATAGAATTGTGGGAAGTAATTGACACTTAGCATCTTGCTCTTTCTGTACTTTGGTAAAATGTGTTAGAATGTAATTAACATTTATTGAGCTGCTGTGTTCCAGACATCTCATTTAATAGGCAGGGGAATCTCATAAGTTTTTTTTTCGTAGTTCATTTTGCAGACAAGTATAGCTATGTTCAGAGAGATGAAGTAGCAGGTCAGGATTTGAGCTGACATCTGTGAGATTCCAAAGTCTATGAATATTTTCTTATTCCATATCAGAGAGAATCTATCAAGGTGTGTATTGGAGTTAAATGAAAGTCAAATGCCAAGCTATTTAAAACAGAGGAAAGCCTCACTCCATTAAAAAACAAATTTTAGAAGTTGAGGATGAAGGTCAGGCAGAAAATAAGTGGAAGGTACAGTTCTGATTCAAAGAGGATGGGCGTGTGCCATCAGAAAGGGTCCCCTGCGTATAAGCTAATCCTTCATGGAGGTGGAATTTTCCTTTGTAATTCTAATGCTGCTCAGAACTTTTTTTTTTCCTTTTTTTCATTGGAAATTTTTAATGTACACCTTAATGTCATTCATTCTGACATGCTTTTCATTGTGACATTTCCATATATGCATTTTGATGAACATTATTCATATAGGTTACCCCTTACCCTCCCCTATGCTTCCCCCACTCCCAGCCTCCCCATCTAAGTCTTCTCTATCTTTTACTTCGTAATATTTTTCTATATGTCCTTGGGTTCCAGTTCTGTTTAAGATAGAAACTTTTCCTGTAGTGGTCTTTGTTTTTATCTTGTTAGAACAATTACATGCATTTTCTAGACCATTTATATTGACACCATTTTTATCTCCCCCCCCCCTTTTATTTTGATCCGACCTTTGAATAGGATTTTTCCTTCTTATAATTTTGAATCAGCTCCCACATATGAGTGAGAACATGTGGTGTTTCTCTTTCTGAGCTTATGTTCATTCACTTAAAATAATGTTCTCTAATTCCATCCATTTTGCTGCGAATGACCTTATTTCATTTTTCTTGATTGCTGAGTAGTATTCCATTGTGTATATATACCATAGTTTTTTTATCCATTCTTCTGTTGAAGGGCACTTTGA